>JAJOOO010019380.1:0-13399 GCA_029582685.1 Solanum piurae | reverse complement strand
TTTTATTTTTCTTCTAAAAGATTATCTGAAATATAAAAAAAATTGTAATTTTGAAATTGAACAAAAACTTCACCTGCATTTTCATATTAAATAAAAAATTAAAATAAACAAAAATAACTATAAGGACACAACAATAAAAGGCCTAAATCAAAATTTGATAAATATATTATGTGTTCGACGAAAGCATGATTTTACTATTATCATTGATCATGTTGGTTGCAGATAGCTTATAAATTATCAATTTTCATATTATATTATATTTTTTAGAGAGAATTAGTATTGTTCATTAATATTTTTTCTAAGGAAGAAATATGAATTCACATATTTTTTTATCAGGCCTGGAGCCATTGATAGAAAATTACGAATAGAAACATCATTTTTTTTATGCTTCTTATTAGTAAAACAATTCATTTATAAGAATTAATCATCTTAATATTAGAAATTAAATATAAAAGTTGTGTTGAAAGAGAAATAATTTTGTTGCCAGAATAGCTTCCTTAATCATAATTGAGCCAAAGCTATTCATACATTCTTATTTGAAACACTACAAATACTCATTAAATTGACCAAAATTTAATTAACAGTTATGAAATTAGAATTTCTATCTTTCTTAATTAAGGTATTAATAGAAAATGATAATTTATTATTTTATACTTATTGCATTTTTTGTTATGATATTAACTCATTATAATATGAGAAAATGCAATGTTTTGAATTTTAAAGGACAATGAGATATGCATCCGCCCAACTACTTGCTCTAAAATCTCAAAAGAAAATCTAAAATTATGAAACTCAATCACAAAATGTTTTGATGGTATAAAATGATACCAAATACATATGTAATAGACTAATATCATATCGATATAGATAAAAAAAAAACTATCATATAAGTATCAAATACTATGAATTTGTGACCAATTAATTAAAACCATTTCATTATCACCGTGTCCTAATAGAAAATTTCTATTTGTGACGTCCGGCTATATAAGTCTCAAAAAAAAGAGAAGAAATTATTAGTTAAATTATGTATATGATGAATAAGTAAATTTTAATTAGAATGAAACTTTTAGAATAAGACCATACAATTTAGGAGAAATTAATAATAAGATAATATTGATTCAAATATAATCCTGATTTTTTTATTAATTGAGAGAGATCATACAATTTAATTGAAATTAGAAGCTAATACATTTCAAGCTATAGCAAAATTTGCAGTGTCATATTTTGACATGCAGCTCAATAGTTCCATCACCTGTCACCACGATGTATTTGCATAAACCTATAGCCGATTTTATTCGACACCTATGAAGTTGATCCTTTTTCTCATAGTCTTGGCTATAATGCCCGCTATGCCAAATGTCAAATAGTAATGGGTGAGAAGCTGTGGAAATTTAAGCTTAGGAGAACTATAAGTTAATTTAAACGTTTTATTTTAGTGGGAAATATTATTAGATTATAAGTTTTTTTTTTATAACTAATGATATAATTAAATAATCAAAAAGACAATAGTAATGAGATTATTACTCGCGGTGTCTATTTTACTCGTTTATTATACTAAAAATAATTGTCCAATAATACTTGTCCAGTTTGAAAAACTAAAAGGTAATTTATACTTTGTCCAAAAAATAAGAAAAAAATAGATGGTGTTCTAGGCTCTCTTTCTATATATATATATATAGATATAGATTTGGATTTTGCATCTTGTTAAACAGTTTATATTAATATCTTTTAATTATCACTAGCATAATATACAAATCAAATTAAACATTATGTTAAACTATGTGGTTAACAAATATCACCATATACATTTATTTATGGACATTTATCACCATATTAAATTTACTACTTTGAAGTTTTAGTGTTTTACATCGGAAATTCATATTTTGAAGAAATAACATTTGGGTAAAAAAAGATACAATCAGACTTTCCTATAATAATCTTATTTATCCAAAGTTGTTATACATCTATACCTAATACCAATATAGATATTTAGATTTTATTGGATTGTTATTGATTAAAAACCACCCAAAGATTAATTACAAAATTAATAAGGTAGATAATACAAAAATAATAATTTCCAATTTCACCTTGTTTGCAAGAGTTTTTTATGTTCCAAACTTCTCGTCGGAACTTAACAAATTTATTAAAATGATATCTCCAATAAAATATAAATAGTAGGCTACTTTTTTATTATTATAAAGAAATAATTTTACAAATACATCATTAACTATAATTATAGGTCATAAATATAATATAATATAAAGTATCAATTCTAATTATTTTTTTGCACATCATAGTAAAATGCTATTGAAGAGGATGATAAATAACTTATTATAGAAAAGAATGATGGATATATATAATTATTGGGGCAGCTAAACAAGGGGGACACCCATATATTATGAGGTCTACTTTTGTTTGAAGAATAACTTCATTCAAAAAGCATAAACTTTAACATGCAAGAACAACAATCATTATTTTTGGAATAATGTCTCCACTTTTTTTTTTTTAATCTTTCTCCCATCCCAATTTTAATTGCTTAGTAAAAGTACTAATCTCAACCCTTCTCGGCATTATTCTCGCAGTCTTCTCATTTTTTTCGGGATTTGGTAAGAATCAGTGTTTTAAAAAGGCTGGGCGTTAGGTGAGGCATTTTATATTGCGGAGAGAGGCGTAAGTTCATAGACACGGGACATAAGTCTCATGCATCTATAGGGCGTGTATATTCAATTTTATAATTTTATCTTTTTAACCAATTTTTTATATATATAATTTTATTACTAAGAAAATAAGCAAAAGTAGAATTTTCAATGATTTTACAGATAAATTTTAAAAAATAACCAATTATATAGAAAAAATTATTGTAATTATTATTTGAGAAAGATATTAATAAACCAATAATATAGAAAAAGTATTATAATTACTATTTGAGAAATGTAACAATTAACAAAAAAAATTGATAATAACCAAAATAATCTTTAAGATGAAATTAGCATCCATCTTCATAGTTACTAGTCATTTTTTGCATTGATTATTGTTTATATATTTAAAGAAGAAGAATGATATGAAGTGAAAGACTAATGACAAAAAATGAATAAGGTTGTCTCTCATGGTTATAATGCTATGAAAGTTCTATCCTATCAATTAAGAGAAAATTATCTAAATTTACGTTTATTTTCGGAAAAAACATGAATAAATTTACGTTTAATTTTAATAACACTAGTGCACAAAAGATATATTCTTTTAATTTACGTAAATATTTTTCTTACAAGAAATTCTCCCACAAAAAGAAAAAGAGATAAGATAGAGAAAGATAATGTACATTAGCTAGGCCATGGCCCATGATAAAGAGAGCCTTTTCTAGATGCCTTAATTTAGAGACGTACAATATTTAGTCATGTTGTATTGTTTCAACTTTTAATGGAAAATGTTTTATATTAAGAAATATAACACCATTTTTTGGATTCTACAATGAATGTGAAAGTAACATTTGAAGGGTTTAATGTTATTTGTGAAGTGATGTTTATAACCAAATTGGATTAATGTTACATCATTTGAATTAAAAAAAAATAATATTTGACTTATTGAGGCACATTTGGTAAGATGTGTTTACATTGGAACATCCCATATGAATTGCATTTGCTGTCTCTTTTATACTATATATTGGCTATTCATGAAATGTTACACCTAAACATACACTTAATTTGTCATTTTTAATTGGATGGAAGTGGATCAAGAAGAGGTATATTTTATGGGGTCCTGCCAGCACAATTTTGATAGCTACTCGTTGGCCTCAATTTTGATTTATTCTTTACTTTGCCATCAAGTCATGACAATTTAGTAGACGTTCGCGGGGTGGGGCTAGTAAGGGTTCAAGAATTTCATTCGAACCATTTTCGATAGAAAATTATACTATTTATATATAATTAAAAATATTCTTTATCTATATGTAGTAGATGTTAAATTTTCTAGATTTTTTTGTATTTTGAACCTTTTGAGTGAAAATCCTAACTCTACAACTAAACATTTGAAAAATATTTGATTGAAGTTGGAAAAAAGGATGTATTTGGAGTTATAGTTAATCTTAAGCTTGAATTTTCACTTCATAGAAGAAGTCAGTAAAAGTTAAATACTTTTTTGACTTTTGAGTGCAAAATAATGTTTTACTTGAAATATTGTTCAGACTAATATTTCAATTTTTCACTTATCACATAATCAAGTGCTGATGACTAAACCAATATTTTAAAATGTTGAACTTAAGTATTTGAATTGGATTAATAATATTTGATGTCCAAATAGTCCACCAGATTCCTGATTACTTAAAGTGGATCTGTTAAAATTTTGTATTCTTTTAACTTTGAAATGTTCTTTCATGACTGAAGAAAACCAAACTGATACGAAGAGTGGGTTGAAAGAATAAGTGGGCTGAAAATCCATTGCAATGTGATATAGAAATCATTGGGCCTTTTTGGTCAACATCTAAATAAATTTAGGGTAATTTATAAAAATCTCACTTGTTTAAGAGCTAATTACTTAAATACATGATAGTTTGCAATATAACGAATTTTACCAGATTTTGATGTGTCCAAATACGTCCAGATATATGTATCTTTGGATACATGAGGTCAATATTAGGTGTAATTTATTCTAGATACACTATATCCAAGTGGATTCACATGTATCTGGGATACATAGACAAATCTCACTCACCTCCCTTCCATCTCACTTGTGTATCTAGTATCCCAGATACATGCGAATCATACCAGATACATGTATATAGTGTGTATCTAGTGTGATTCTCACTCACCTCCCTTCCATCTCCCTCTTGTTCTCGCTAGTCTCTCTTCCTAATTCAGTGTATCTGGTAGAAAAAAATATGTATTAGATGTATCTGACTAGAAATCTTATATGAAATTATTAATTAGTGATATGATATGTAAGTATTTCAAACTCTAGGGAAAATTAGTAACTATGCTATGAATTTTTGTGTAATTAGGTAGTTTCTCTAGAACAACTTTCATAAAGCACACTACTATTAATGCTAATTATTCAACGCAATGATAGTCTTAATAATTGCATATTTTATTTGAGTTTCGGTCTAGATAAGTGTATGGACTCGACATGCGACTATATCTGGAATACACTATCTCTCTAGCTCACCTCTTTCCTCTTTCCTTTCGCTCACCTCTCTCCTTCTCTCCTCTCTATCATTTTCTATTTCCGTGTTTCACAATTTAATGTATCTGCGTTTTGAATAGAATAAGAAAACATGTATATGACTATATATGCACAAGTTTGTATCAATTTCTATGAGTGTATTTGTGTATCAAGTATCATTTATGACGACATGTATTTGACTATATACATAAGCTTGTTTCAATTACTATTAGTGCATTTGTGCATCCAGTATCAATTTTATAGTTACCATTGTACTTGTATCCAACATCAATTTCGTCTAGTGTATCCAGTATAAATTTCATCCAGTGTATCTAATATCAATTTCATCTAGCTTATCAAATATCAAATTCAGTGTATCCGATATCAAATTTATTCAGTATATTCGATATCAACTTCGTTCTGTGTATCCATGCACAAATACTTTGAAACACAAATACATAGAAGAATAAGAAGATGAAAGGGATACAAAGATACACATATACCTCCTCAAATATCCATTGCATTTGGTGCATAGATGCATACCAGCCCATTATACCTTAAAGTGATGAAACCCCTGTTTATCTCATCACTAGCAACACAAAACCTCAAGGAAAGTGAAACCCCACTTCAATTTCTCTCAAATTTTCACTTACCTTAAAAACCAAACTCCTTCTCAGATACACATGGTAAATTTCCTTTTACTCTCCACTTTTTTAGAAGAAGATCGGGGGGTGGGGGGGGGGGGTGTTAGGAGAATAAAATCGTAGATATATAGCTACATTTGCTTAGTTATATAGTTTTTTACATAATTTTATACCAGATGAATTTTGGGTATGATTTTTTGAATTATTATGGGCATACATCTTAGGGAACTTATATATCAAATTTGGAGCATTTTGGTAAATACTAGAGGCTATTTTGAATGTTAGAAGAGTAAAATCCTTGATAGACTTTTTTTTTTTTTTTAAAACTATAACTAGATTGAGTAGATATATAGCTATGTTTGCTTAGTTATTTAGTTTTTTCATAATTTTATACCCCACGAATTTGGGGTATGAGTTTCAAATTATTATGGGCATACATAGGAAATTTATATCTCAAATTTGGAGCATTTTGATAAAGACTTGAGGTTATTTTGAATGAGTTTTAGTTAACAGCTAGTGGTGTATATCTTGTGTATATTTATATATTACCGTTTTTTATTTATGTATATCATATGTATGTCATGTACATCAATATTTTTCTTCAAGGTAATCTGGCCACTGAAGTTTAAAAGTTTTACTCTGATTCCTATGACATCAAGGTTAACAATGAAAATCTCTGATTTAACATTATGAAATATGGCTTAGGGATCCCAAAAACAGCATACACTCTGCTATTCTCCAAAGCTTGCCAACAATTATATGTTGGGAAATTTGGAAGAGTAGGTGTGCCCAGGGGTGTCAAATGGACGGGTTGGGTTGAAATTGAAGATATTAAAATGAGTTGAAATAAAAATTGAGTTGAGTTTTGACCCGCCCAAGTTTACTTTGGGCTCAAATGGGCTTAAAAGCGGGTTGGGTCTTGACTCGCCCAATTCGACCCACTTAATCACAATTTTTTTAATATATTGTTATTTATGTTTTATAACCACAATTTGAACTTCAACTCAAGAAAATTTTAAAAAAGAAGTGACAAATGAATGATAAATCCTAAAAGATATAAAATAAGATAGTAATTCATATCTTCAATATAGGAACATACATTATATCAATGCAAGTAAAGAATTTTAAAACGGGTTGGAATTGAAGATTAAATGGGGCTCAATTGAGAATTCTCTTAAATGGGTTAAGATTGAACCCAATTTAATTTTTTTTAAGCCCAACCCTTAAAGTTTTGGATGGATTGGACGGGTTACTTATAGTTGGGCTCATTTTTGACACCTCTAGGTGTGCCTATAGATCCAACAGATCAATAACCTCATGTCTCTTATTTTAAAGGTTGATTTTTGTTAACTTTCATCAATCACAGATGATGAACAATTGAATTGAGAGCATTTTGAATTAAGGAGAAAAGAGAATTGTATTTCGTCTATCTAACAATGAAAATTGAATGTCTATTTATACATGATGCCTTAGCTGGATTTCTACAGTGTAGTTAGTTACAATAGATTTTAATAACTAACTAACTGACTATTTAATTAATGAACTAACTAACCGACTTAATGACTTCTTAAGACTTAATACTCCCCCTCAAGCTAGGATGGAAAACATCAAGAACTCCTAACTTGGACAGAAGAAAATGATGTTATACTGTTCCCATGCCCTTTGTAAGCAAGTCTGCCAACTGAGATTTAGTTCCAACAAACTCTGGTTTGATTAGGCCATCTTTGAGCTTCTCTCTCACAAAATGACAATCAATTTCAATATGCTTAGTCCTTTCATGGAAGATTGAGTTTGAAGCAATTTGCATAGCTGCTTTGCTATCACAACACAACCTGACTGGAGTAGTGACATCTATTTTCAGATCTTTCAGTAAACCAACTAACCAAATAATTTCTGATACAGCCCCTGCCATACTTCTGTACTCAGCCTCAACTGAGCTCCTACTCACTGTATGTTGCTTCTTTGATTTCCATGAGACCATAGACTCTCCAAGCATAATGACATACCTTGTTATTGATCTCCTAGTATTGGGACATGAAGCCCAGTCTGAATCACAGAAGCCTGTCAAGTTTGTAATTGATCCTTTCTTCAACAATACTCCTTGTCCTGGTGATCCCTTCAGATATCTAAGGACTCTTAGTGCTGCATCCCAATGTGACTTCTTGGGATGTTGCATAAATTGACTTAGGACCTGTACTGCAAAACAAATGTCTGGTCTGGTGATTGTTAAGTAAATCAGCTTTCCTATCAACTGTTGATAGCTATGTACATCAGTTAGCACAAGGTCATCTTTATTTCCAACCATTGAGTCATACTCTATTGTAGTAAGTTGTGTTCATCTCCATAGGAGTAGAAACTGGCTTAACACCACCTAACCCCACCGTGGACAACAGCTCCAAGGTATACTTTCTCTGATTGAGTAATATTCCCTTATCTGATCTCAATATCTCAATTCCTAGGAAGTATCTAAGTTGCCCCAAGTCTTTCACTTTAAATTTGTTGTGTGGAGTCTTTTGAGCATCCTCAATCAAACTTTGATTGTTTCCTGTAATTAACAAGTCATCAACATATACAAGGATCATCACTATGTCATCTCCTGACTGTTTTGTGAACAAGGAATGATCATGTGAACTCTGAACATATCCTGCTTCTAGTAGAGCAGTCGACAATTTAATATATCATTGTCTAGAGGCCTGCTTTAATCCATATACAGACTTAGTCAGTTTGCATACTTTTGTCTCTCCCTGTCTGTGAAAACCTTGTGGCAAAGCTATATAAACCTCTTCACACAAATCACTTTGTAGGAATGCATTATTAACATCCATCTGAATAAGAGGTCAATCTTTGGAAGCTGCAATTGTAATGAGAGTTCACACTATTACCATTTTGGCAACAAGTGAGAATGTCTCATGGTAGTCTAACCCCTCCTTTTGATTATACCCCTTAGCTACCAACCTTGCCTTGTACTTGTCTATAGACCCATCAACATTGTGTTTGATCTTGAATACCCACTTAGAACCAATGGCTTGTTTTCCTGGTGGGAAATCTACTAAATCCCAGGTGTGATTAGTCTCTAGAGCAACGATTTCATCAGTTATAGCTGCTACCCACCTGTCATCTAAAGATGCTTCCTTGAATGATTTAGGTTCAACTGGTTGAGAAAAAGTACCTAAATAGGCTTGGTAAGGAGCTGACAAATGAGAATATTGAAGGTAATTTGAGATGGGATATGTACAATTGGCAGATCTCTTTGGATTAGTAATGTAGTCATCAAGACAACTAGGTGGTTTAGTGTTTCTGGGAGGTCTGACTTTTGTTTGTGGAATACTGACAGGTTGTATATCCGGTGATGAAATTGGAGTCCCTTCATTTAGTGAATCACTGTCTTCTGTGACTGCAGTGACAACATCAAGAACTGTATCAACCTCAGGTGGTTCAATACCACACACAGATGGTTCAACCACTGCTGTATTTAACATAGCATAACCACATCCTCATTGGAATATACATGACTCAATCTAAGCTATTTAACTCAAACATGTCTGACTCAGGAGACAATGTATCTGTTTGATAAGGAAAAATATTCTCTCTGAAGACCACATCTCTGCTTACAAAGAAGGTCTTCTCAATTAAATCATATAATCTGTAACCCTTTTGAACTTCATAATATCCTAGAAATTAGGGGTGTGCAAAAACCGAACCGATCGATAAACCGAACCAAAAAAATATTATTGGGTTATTGGATTTTTATGGGTTTATAAAAAAAAGTTATTGGGTTATTGGTTCGGTATTGGTTTTTACTATTGGGTTATTGGATAAACCGATAACCCAATAAGATGATAATAATTGACTATTTTACCCTTCCTAATTATTAAATATTAATAATTTAATATACAACTAGACACTATAACTATATCAAATTATTAGTACTCTACCCACTTCATACTAGGCCGCTTTACTAGTCTTTACTGTTTACTCAAAATCTAAAAACTAAAGTAAGGGTTCACAATTGTAGCTATTTGATTTTAGTTTTAGTTTTAGTTTTAGTCTTGTTGGACTATTTAATTTTAGTTATAGTTTGTAATTATAGGTTGTAGCATTTGCAAGTTTGTAAAGGTCCGTAATTTGATTAACATAAAAAATTCCATACTATGTTTTGGTGGTGACATGTAATTATAACATTCGTACTATATTTTCTCTTATTGATGCAATTTGTCATTATCTTTTTTGTTTCACTATATCAAAGCATTTAGAAAAAGTGGGAAGTCATATAATATTTGACGGACATTTGCTTATTGGGTAAATTGAAAATTGAACCGATAACGGCAAAAAACCGATAAAGAATATCTTATTGGTTTGTTATTGGGTTAGCATATTTAAAAACCAAAAACTGATAAACCGAACCGATAATATATAAAACCGAATCGAACCGACCGATGCACACCCCTACTAGAAATACTGACTTTCTAGCTCTAGGGGAAAACTTATCTCCTTTAGGCAACCTAGTTGCATAGCATAGGCAACCAAACACTCGTAAATGATCAATACCAGGTGTTTTCTGATGTAGCATCTCATAAGGTGATCTCCCTCCTAGCACTTCAGTAGGCAATTTATTTATCAATTACATAGCAGTCCTAACACACTCACCCTAGAAATGAATAGGAATAGAACTTTGAAACTTTAAAGCCCTTGCAACTTCCAAGATATGTATGTGTTTCCTTTCTACTGTATCATTCTGTTGTGGGGTATAAACGCAACTATTTTGATGTACAATACCACATGAAGCAAGTAAATCAACAACTGATGAACTGAAAAATTTAGTACCATTATCAGACCTTAAAGTTTTCACAGACAAGCCAAACTGATTTTTTATTAAAGCAATGAAATCTTTGAGTACTACAATGACTTCACTTTTGGAATGAATGAGACATAACCATGTGTACCTGCTATAGTCATCTACTATAGTAACAAAATAATATTTCTTGTCAAAAGTAGGCTTTCTATATGATCCCTAAACATCCACATGAACAAGTTCAAAGACTCCAAATATTTTGCTTGTACTAACATGAAATTTCAATCTACATTGCTTTGCTAAAGGGCATATCTCACAGTTATGTTGCACCTCTTTATTTGATTAATATTTCAAAGACTGAATGTGTTTTAGCACTCCAGCTGAAGCATGTCCTAGCCTTAAGTGCCATAGCTTTGTATCTCCATTCCCCTTGTCAACAATCATAGCATGAACTATTGGCCTTAGTTGATTCTGTAGTATGTATAGTCCTTCATTTTCTTTACCAATCCCCAATACCTTGCCATTGTAAAGTCCCTGAAATATACAATAGTTAGGATAGAAAGAAACTGAACAAGAAAGTTCCTTGGTTAGCTTTGCAACTGATAACAAGCTAAATTTGAAATCTGGCACATGCAACACATTCTTAAGTTCTTCCCCTTCTAAAATCTTCACAACTCCAATACTCTTGATATCACACCTCTTCCCTGTTGGAACTTGAACTCCAACACTGTTATGTGTTCCTTTATTGGCAATTAATAACTCCTCATTAGGTGTAATATGATGCGTAGATCCACTATCAATTATCCACTCATAAATTGTATCTGTTTTGAAATCTAAAGAATCCATACCTGCCATGTTAGCAACACATCCTGATATTCCTGCTCGATCCATTTTGTGTCCCAGATCCTCATATTGAGATGATGACATCTGATTTTCAGTAAGCTTTCCTTTGTTGGCGAGATCATCAGTATTCTTACTTAAGTGTGCATTTGGCTTGAAATCTGGTTTAAAACCATCAATTCCTCTTCTCTTGCTTTGAAAATCTGGTGGATACCCTACCAGCCTATAACAATTATCCTTGAAATGGCCTTTGAAACCACAATGATCGCAAATTGTTCCTGGTGGTACAAACTTCGTTGGCTTTGGTCTATATCCTTGGATTTTCCCTGCTAAAAATGTTAACGGATCCCTGATTTTATCCAAAACACCTAGAACTCTTTGACTTTCTTCTTGTGATGCAATTGCATATGCTTCATTTACTGTCACTACAGGCTTTCTAGCTAAAATGCTACTCCGAATATGTCCAATACTCTTATTCAATCCCATTAGGAATTGCAACAATTTCTGAGATCTTAAATGCTCCATATAAGAAGCTGAATCCGCACACGTACAACCAGGTGATGGAATCATTACTTCCAATTCAGCCCATAAATCTCTCAATTTTGAGTAGTAGGAAGTCACAGAATCAATACCTTGTTTGAGAGCTGCAATTTCTGACCACAAATGGTAAATTCTAGTAAGATCTGATCTATCAAATCTCTCCTGAAAATCTTCCCAAACTCTCTTAGCATTTGAAGCGTATATTATCCCTGACAGTAATTCACTCGTAACTGTGCTCGCAATCCATGACAGCACTATTGCATTGCACTTCTCCCATTGTTCCTCTAATCCTCCTTTATAAGTCGTCTTCATACAAGATCCATCAATGAATCCAAGTTTCCCTTTTCCTCTAAGAGCCAATTTCATCGATCGGCTCCATAAAGCGTAATTTTCTGGCCCTGTTAATTTGATTGGAACCAGAACTACTCCAGGCGCATCTGAAACCTGGAGATAAAGTGGGTGATTGTGATTTAGAGTTGTAATCTCATTCGTTCAGATTGCTGTACTTATATTTGTAACTTCATTAGGCCCCATTGATGCTTGTTTCAGGAGCTTCTTCTACAACTTCTCAACACCTCTGGGTTCTTCTCTTCTATGCAGATCAATCCCTTATGATCAACGCTCTGATACCATGTTAACTTTCATCAATCACAGATGATGAACAGTTGAATTGAGAGCATTTTGAATGAAGGAGAAAAGAGAATTGTATTTCGTCTATCTAACAATGACAATTGAATGTCTATTTATACATGATGCCTTAGCTGGATTTCTACAGTGTAGTTAGTTACAACATATTTTAATAACTAACTAACTGACTATTCAATTAATGAACTAACTAACCGACTTAATGACTTCTTAAGACTTAATAATTTTTTCACTACTAATTGGAACACTAACAAAAGTTGGTCACATCCTTGTCTATCTATTGAGAATTGTAGGCCCAAACTATTTATATATTAAAATGGTGAATTGGCTCCAATCAAACCCCAATCTTCTAAAGCTAAATGTTAATGGGTGCTCCAAAGGAGTATTTACAGAGCAAGAGGTGGTGGAATTCTTAGAGATCATAGGGAAACATGCTCATAAGATATGCTGAACTTTATGGACAAAACAATAACAACTATGTAGATGCCATGATTATCTTATTGATTATTTAATGGTGTTACTGAAATTTGATATGTTTTACATATCCATAATATAAGAAATTTTTATTTGATGTGTTTTACATAATATAAGAATTTTTTTGTGAGGTACTCAAACAAATTATGAAAAATCAAACTTTGGATTTAAAACTTTGTAAGAATTAGACGAGTATGATACGATTTTAACTCATATCAATTCAATCTACTTCAATCCAAGTATCATTTAAATGGCTCAATGACCCGTCCACACATATTAACTCAACTCATTTTTGACATTCTCAAATCCA
>JAJOOO010019379.1:0-11663 GCA_029582685.1 Solanum piurae | reverse complement strand
CCCCCCCCCCCCCCCCCCATAGAAACAAAATAAAATGAATTTAAAAAATGGGATAAGGTACAAGTACCCCCTAGACTATGACGAAATCCCAGAGACACACCTAACTAAACTAAGGTCCTATTGCCCCCCTGAATCCATATTTTTTTTGTAATTTTGTACACCTTTTTGACTTACGTGACATCCAAATATCTCCCACGCTCCTCAATCGTGTGGAGTCACGGGGTGTGCCACATATGCTAAAAGGTGTACAAAATTACAAAAAACTTAGTTCGAGGGGGTAATAGGACCTTAGTATAGTTAAGCTCTGTCTCTGGGTTTTTTATCATAGTCTAGGGAGGTACTTGTGCCTCATCCCTATATAAATAAAGGCATAATATATAAATATGCTATTTAACTTGGCTTTAGTTTGCATCTATACCCTCCAACTTTTGGTGTGCACAGGTAGACACTTTTAAATTTTTAAGAAGCTGAAAAAGTAGACACATGAGTCGTACGTGGCATAATACATGTAGGATACCTCGTTGGACGTGAACATTTTGAACTTTCTTTCTTATTAGAAAGATAAAAATGTCACCTTTGAGTTTTATGAATCTTCAAAATTAGAAGAAATTAAGTTCTTCTGAAAGATTTTTCCTCTCAATATAACCTTTAACTTGACCTCATTTCAAATTTATGTTCTTCAAATTTGGGTGTGTACAAGTAGACACTTAAACTTGTATAAATTTATACAAATAGACATACGCATCTTATGTGGCATCCTAAATGACTATTTGTGTCTTATGTTGTGTCCTAGGTATATTATGCCACCTGGGACTCTTGTATCTACATTAAGTGTCTACTCGTTTATACCCAAAGTTAGGGGCATAAATGTGAAATAAGACAATTGTGCATAAATGTGAAATGAGGCAACTGTGTAGAAATTTGAAATAGCTACTGTCACGACCCTATTCCTCGAACTGTGATGGCACCTACTATATCCCACAAGTAGGTAAGCCAACCCGAAACTCAGAACAACTAGTAGTGGGTAAAAGGGCAGAAACCAAGTGGCAGAAACAATAACAACAAAAAGGAATAAGGCAAGACAAAAGAATACATACATAAGAACTAAATCCCTCCTAGATCCTGGAAGTCACAAGTACAGAGCCATACTAAGAGTACAAGTCCCAAAAGTGGACCAACATACAAAAATATACGCAACTACAAAGGACCTGTCTCAAGTACAAAAGACAAGCCACAAAATATATGTACAAAAGGAGACGACGATGATCAGGAAGCTGTGCTCACCCTCGCCTCTGGATGCTGGATGCTATTGGCTTCTACTGGCTCGAATGGCGGCGCTGATGACTGGTGATCGGTCTTGCATCACGAAAATAGATGCAGAGTGTAGTATGAGTACCAGTGAAAAGGTTCCCACTAGGGATCATGGGCCGACTGAGTAAGAAAGGTAAAAGCAATAGGAAATGCTAGAATAAAACATAGACAGAGGTCACGAACAAAAAAAGTAAAGGTATGCACACGAATGTAAGGCAAACAAACCTAAGGTGACTACTGCAATTGACCCCCATAAGCCCATGAGGTACACTCGTGCGCAAATTGAAGTAAAAACCTGAACGGACCCCCATAAGCCTAACAGGTACACAGAAAAGCTAAACTAAGACTAGAGGAGATTTGTAAACCCGAAGCATTTCAGAAATGTCAGCATTCCCAAGCTATGAAAGAAATGAAACACAGAGCTCAGACCTCGAACTGCGGGTCAGTCTACCTATAGTAGATACGCCGATAGAGCCAAACTCTGCAAGGGATAGCACAGAGCCCAAACCTCGAACCGTGGATGTCGACTACCATAGATAAAGTGATATAACCCAAAAGGGGGCGGACTCTGTATCTTGACTCCATTATAGGAGGGTAAATAGCCAGCAGCAGGAAGAATAGAGCCCGGACCTCAAACCACGAGTGAAACCTCCTGTTAAGTTACCACGACAGCATAAAGCTTCCAAATAAGCCATCCAAGGGTTCCTGCATCTAAAAGTCATGGGCAACTCTTCGTAACCATCTTTTATATCCTCTAACCATCTCACTGTGACAAGAGAACCGAACTGAAGATAAAGGATCAAGGACTTGAATCGAGATTTGGATTAACCGAGGACTTGAACAAAGGCTAAGGATAATCGTGGATTTGAACCACATAAAATATGGCCAAGGACTTGAACCACGACACTATATACAAAAGTAAGGACTTGAACCCCGCCTGGTGGAGTGAACTGGGGTGAGTAGTGGCGAGTCGGTTAGAAATAGGATCAGCTGCCAACCGAGCGTCACGGGGAGTACCCCCAAACCGAGTGCCATCAATAAATCACTCCAACCCGAACCGTATCCAACCAGAATCGTCGAGTAGCTTCCAAACCAAGAATTATAATACATTGGAACCGGCGGGACAAAGAATTATGGATATGAGGTTCCAAGAGCTGAGTCACTTCCTAGCTAAGGCCCATCTCTATCAGACCCAAGTGTGCTATATAAGTCTACCAGGACCTATGCATCTCAAAATCACACCGGGGCAGAAATAATATACTCTATCGGCTCTGAACAACCGTGAGTCTATGGCATCACTAGTCTAAGTGTACACTAAGGCGAAACATGCTCCAATATAACTCATAAGTCAAAACCAGGCCAATCAAGAAAGCAAGGATGATCAAACATAACAATTCAAGTACCCGCTAAACTCGGAGACAACCTAAATATGAATTTTATTGAACATAACATGCTAATCTAGTTCCCCGCCCCAATATTCATGCAAATCCACATACGCTCACACACTGAGACTCAATCTAAAAGAAAAGGGAAGTCGTAGCCTACCGGTAGGCCGAACACGCGCGCTCCAAACTATTTCGCCAGAGCTTTTTTCTTATAAATGGCCTCAGATCTCTGTCACACTATCCAAAACAGAATCACAACATTGTTACGGTCGTTTAGACACTAAATTTACAAGTAACGGAAGCGGACCAATTTTGGGGTCAAAAATGGGGAAAGTGGGACCCACGCTGGAAATACTAGAATTAACCCCAAAAATAGTTTCTAAACACCTCCCCAAACTCATATTCCAAATTGGAACACAATTCGGGGATCGAAACAGTCCCAACACGAACATGCAAAGAAAAACCCAAAAAATACGCTAAAAATGAACAACAATGGAAGTGCTATTTATAAGAAATTACCAGAAACGAGGGCCCAACTGTTGTAACCAACAACACCACGATGATCCTCACGAAAACCCCGACAATCTAGGCTCTTGAATCACCAAATTCGGACCTAAAATAGCCAAGAAAACATCTTCCAAAATTTCCCAAAAATTGAGCTCGAAAATGAGCTATGGCAGCAAAAAAAACATAATTCTTACCTCCAAGGAAGCTTCAAATACAAATTGCAACTATGCCAACGCGTTCTCCTCGAAAAACCACTCTAGATAGCCCCAAGAATCACCAAAATTGGACCTATAATGGCTGAGATATCAAGTCTCAAAAATTCCCAAAATCTAGCTCACAAAAAGGGTTGGCAGCAGGTATTTCACGAAATTTACCTCAAACAGAGACCCCAAATCATTTTCGGAGCTCACCAACGCATTCCTTGCAAAAAACTCCACAGGATGAATCTTTGAATCACTAAAATCGAACTTGAAATGAGAGAGATAAGACCTTTTAAAGTTTTAGAACAAGTGCTGATTTTTCTGCATAAATACACCAGATTTTCAGCATTTTTGGGAAACTAAAAAACTCCGACGGGGCGCTACGAACTCGTTCGGAACCCCGTGCATGCAAATGAGAGATGCAACCATACCGAAATTGATATTCCAAACTCAATGGCGCAGTCGAAATTTTCATCAGAGGTCATCTCGATAAAAGGTGGGTCCCACTCCCAAAGGCCATTTTTAACCAAAATCCACCGAGGGGATCAGAATGAGTCCGGAAGCCTCGGGAATACCTAATTAACGATAAGAGCAGAGATCTCCTCTCTCCTTCGGACCCTCTACCTCTCGAACGAAAGGGCGTTCTAGACCAAACTCGACATTTTGGGGCTAACCGCGCTGTAAGAATTTTCATTCGGACACGTTTTCCAAGAATGTTGACCAAAGTCAATCGCTGGCAAGTTTTCAAGGCCAAAACGCTAAAAATGGTTTAAACTCGCACCGAAAGCCTAGGGACTCGAGTCAACCACGCTTCTAGCCTAAGGTGGTCATTCCGAAGTTTATGGAACTGTCAGAATTCCGTTCTGAGGTCGTTTTCCTGATGACCTGACTAAAAGTCACTTTTCAAGCTTCAAGGCCCCTTAAACACGGAAAGCTACAGAAAATCAAAACGAACGACCAGGCTACCGTACTATCAGTGTCAGCAAGTCATATATGACTTGGGGTCGCTGTAGGAAAGCTCTAACCGATGAAAAAAAGGCGGGTACACATAAATGACCTGGAGGGTCATTACAACATCCACTACTAAAAGAACTTTCGTCTGCAAAAGTAAGGATAAGGATATACATAAGGGCTCAAATAACCTAGGGAACTGCTCCCGTATCTTCTGCTCGGTCTCCCAGGTAGCCTCCTCGACTGGATGGTGTCGCCACTGGACCTTAACTACAAGAATGGACCAAGAACGGAGCTGTCGAACATCTCTGGCTAATATGGATACCGGCTCCTCAACAAAGGTTAGGTTTTTATCTAACTCAACAGAATCATACCCTAGCACATTAGACTCATCTGGAATATACATGCGTAGCATCGATACATCAAAAACTGGGTGTATAACTTAAAATGCAAGAGGTAGGGCTAACTCATAGGAAATATCACCAACCCTCCTCAGGATCTCAAAAGGCCCAATATATCTGGGGATAAGCTTTCCCCGCCTGCCAAACCTCATCACCCCCTTCAAGGGCGACTCCTGTAAGAACACCCGATCACCAACACCAAACACAGAGGATGACGCCTGCGATCAACATAACTCTTGTGCTTACTCTGAGCTGTCCTCAGCCTATACTGGATAACCCGAACTCTCGCCAAAGCCTCCTGGAATTTATTGTACGGCCTAACCTCCAAGGACTCAAACTAGCAATAACACGACCCTACTGCATCAAAACACAACCCAAACCAACGCCGGATATGTCACACTAAATTGTGAATGCCTCACCCTCAATTAAGAAGGTCAATATATGAGCGGTGGTAAGCAACTCCTTGAGCCTAAAAAATCTCCTCTAACCAATCAAAGGGAATATCCTGGCGAGTCAACCGAGTCAAAGGTGCCGCTATAGTAGAAAAGCCCTCAACAAAACGTTTGTAGTACCCTGCCAATTTGACGAAGCTACGCATCTCAGTCGGAAAGGTGGGCCTGGCCTAGTCACGGATAGCCTCAATCTTCACCGGGTCCACCATAATTACATCCTTGAACACCACATGCCCAAAGAATGCTACAAACTCAAGCTAAAACTTGCACTTTGAGAACTTGGGATAAAGCCGATGATCTCTCAAAGTCTAGAGCATTATCCTTATACGTTGCTCATGCTCACTCCGTCTCCGCGAGTATACCAATGTATCGTCGATGAAGACTATAACAAAGGAGTTAAGGTACGACCTGCATACATGCATCATCAAGTCCATAAAGGTAGCACGGGCTTTCGTCAACCCAAAGGACATCACTAAGAACTCAAAATGGCCATAACGGGTCCTAAATGTAGTCTTAGGGATGTCCGCTACCATAATCCTCAAATGGTGGTAACCGGACCTCAAATCAATCTTAGATAACAATGCATCTCCCTGTAGCTGGTCAAATAGGTCATCAATCCTAGGCAAAGGATATAGATTCATCACTGTCACCTTATTCAGCTGCCTATAGTCAATGCAAATACGCATTGTACCATCCTTTTTCTTTACAAAAAGAATGGGAGCGCCCTAAGGTGATACACTAGGTCTGATGAATTCCTTACCTAAGATATCCTGAAGTTGAACAATGAGCTCCTTGATCTCTCCGGGGGCCATACAGTGCGGTGAGATAGAAATAGGGCGAGTACCCGACTCCAAGTCAATGGCAAAATCAGTATCATGATTTGGGGGTAGGCCAGGCAGGTCGACAGGAAACACATCAGCAATCTCTCGGACTACAGGCTCTGAATCAACCCTAGGCCCTACTAACATATCTAACATAAGCTAAGTAAGCCAAACATCCACTAGCCCCGAACCTCCGAGCTCGAATGCAAGAAATCACCCCAATCGGCGTGCGACTACAAGAGCCATGCCACACCACCGGCGGAATACCAGGCATAGCTAAGGTAAAGGTCTTGGCATAGCAATCCAAAACCACTCGGTGAGGGGATAACCAGTCCATGCCAAGAATCATGTTGAAATCCAACATATCAAGTAAAATAAGATCAGCCCGAGTGTCTCAGCCTTAAATAGTCACCAAAGAAGATCTAAAGATCTGATCCACTACTAAAGAATCACCTACCGGGGTCAAAAAATGTAACGGCACTACTAAGGTCTCAAGGCTCATACTGAATCGAGGAGCGCAATAAATAGACACATAAGAATAAGAGTGAAACAAATGAGATTCCATGAAACCAATTTAGACATGCGATGCACGATAATGATACACGACAGGAAATCATCCTAATGACATCCTGTAGCCTCTCGAAGATAAGTCACGGACGTCTGCGCACCAATCCACAAGACTCTACTAGACGTTAGCTCTATACAAGTGATACCGATGAGCCTAGGGCTGTGATACCGACTTGTCACGACCCAATTCCTCGAGCCGTGATGGAACCTACTATATCCCACCGGTAGGTAAGGCAACCCGAACCCCAGAACAACTAGTAGTGGGTAAAAGTGTAGAAACCAAGTGGTAGAAACAATAACAACAAAAAGGAATAAGGCAAGCCTACGTACATAAGAATTTAATTCGTCCCAAAACCTAGAAGTCACAAGTACAGAGCCATACTAACAGTACAAGTCCCAAAAGTGGACCAACATACAAAAATATACGCACCTACAAAGGACCTATCTCAAGTACAAAAGACGAGCCACAAAATATATGTAGAGAAGGAGACTGTGATGATCAGGACATTGTGCTCACCCTCGCCTTTGGATGTTGGCTTCTACTGGCTCGAATGGCGGCGCTGATGACTGCTGCTCGGTCCAGCATCACGAAAATAGATACAGAGTGTAGTATGAGTAGCAGTGAAAAGGTACCGAGTAGGCATCATAGGGAAACTGAGTAAGAAAGGTAAAAGCAATGGGAAATCCTAGAATAAGACACAAACAGAGGTCACGAACAAGAAAAGTAAAGGTATGCACACGAGTGTAAGGAAAACAAACCTAAGGTGACTACTCCAACTGGGTCCCCATAAGCCCAGGAGGTACACTCGTGCACAAATTGAAGTAAAAACCCGAATGGACCTCCATAAGCCCAACAGGTACATAGAGAAGCTAAACTAAGACTAGATGAGATTTGTAAACCCGACGCATTAGAGAAATGTAAGTATTCCCGAGCTATGAAAGAAAGGAAATCTAGAGCCAAGACCTCGAACCGCGGGTGAGTCTACCTACAGTAGATACCTTAATAGAGCTGAACTCTGCAAGGGATAGCATAGAGCCCGGACCTCAAACCGTGGATGTCGACTACCAGTAAATAAAGTGATATAACCCAAGGGGGGAGGGGCAGACTTTGTATGTTGACTCCATTATAGAAGGGTAAATAAGCAGCAGCAGGAAGAACAAAGCCCGGACCTCGAACCGCAGGTGAAACCTATGTCAAGTTACCACGACAGCGTAAAGCTTCCAAATAATCCATCGAATGGTTTGCACATCTAAAATTCATGGGCGACTCTTCGTAACCATCTTCTATATCCTCTAACCATCTCATGATGACAAGAGAACCGAACTGAAAGTGAAGGATCAAGGATTTGAACCGAGATTTGGAGTAACTGAGGACTTGAACAAAGACTAAGGATAATCATGAACTTGAACCACATAAAATATGACCACGGACTTGAACCGAGGTTAAGGTAGCTATGGACTTGAACCAAGGCTAAAAGTGGCGGCGCACTTGAACCATGATGATATATACAAAGGCAAGGACTTGAACCCCGCCCGGTGGAGTGAACTGGGGACTTGAACCATGAGTAGAGGAGAGTCGATCAGAAATAGGATCAGCTGTTAACAAAGCATCACGGGGACTACCCTCACACTGAGTACCATCAATAAATTACTCTAACCCAAACCGTATCCAACCAGAATCATCGAGTAGCTTCCAAACCAAGAATTAGAATACATCGGAACCGGTGGGACAAGGAATTATGGATATAAGGTTCCAAGAATTGAGTCACTACCTAGCTAAGGCTCATCTCTATTAGACTCAAGTCTGCTATATCAGTCTACCAGGACCTACGCCGCTCAAAGTCACATCGGGGCGGAAATAATATAAACTATCAACTCTGAACAATTGTGAGTCTATGTCATCACTAGTATAAGTCTAGATTAAGGCCAAACATGCTCCAATATAACTCATAAGTCAAAACCATGTCAATCAAGGAAGCAAGGATGATTAAATATAACAATTCAAATATCTACTGAACTCGTAGACAACCTAAATATGAATTTTATCGAACATAGCATGCTAATATAGTTCACCTTCCTTATATTCATGCAAATCTACATACACTCACACATTCAGACTCAATATAAGAGAAAAGGGAAGATGGAGCCTACCTGTAGGCTGAACAGGCGCGCTCGAAACTACTGCGTTGCAGCTTTTCCCATCCGAACGGCCTTGGATCACTGTGACTCTATAAAAAAAAGAATCACAACGTCGTTACGATTGTTTAGACACTAAATTCGCAAGAAAGGGAGTTGGGCCACATTCAGGGTCAAAAATGGGGAAAGTGGGACCCACGCTGGAAATTCTAGAATTAACCGCAAAAATAAGTTCTAAATAGATCCCCGAACTTGTGTTCCAAATTAGAACACAATTCGGGGCTCAGAACATTCCCAACACGAAAATGCAACGGAAAACCCAAATTTATGCTAAAAATAAACAACAATGGCAGCTGCTATTTATAAGAAATTACCAGAAACGAGGGACCAACTTCTGAAACAAACCACACCACAATGATTCTCACGAAAACCCCCAAAATCTAGCTTCTTGAATCACCAAATTCGGACCTAAAATGGCCAAAAAATTATCTTCCAAAAATTGAGCTCCAAAATGAGCAATGGCAGGAACTAAAACACATTTCTTACCTCAAACTAAGCTTCAAATGCAAATTTCAACCATAGAAACGCATTATCCTCGAAAAACCACTTAAGATAGCCCCAAGAATCACCGAAATCGGACCTAACATGGCTGAGATATCAAGTCTCAAAAATTCTTAAAATCAAGCTCACAGAGATCCCAAATCAGTTTCAAGGCTCACCAACAGGTTCCTTGGGAAAACCCCCACAAGATGGACCTTAAAATCACTAAAATCGGGTTTGAAATGAGAGAGATAAAACCTTTTAAAGTTTTAGAACAAGTGCTGATTTTTCTGCATAAATACACCATATTTTTTACATTTTTGAAAACTTAAAAACTCCGACGGGGAGTTCCGAACTCGTTCAGAACCCCGTACACGCAAACGAGATATGCAACCATACCAAAATTGATATTCTAGACTCAATGACACAATTGAAATTTCCATCGGAGGTCATCTTGATAAAAAGTGGGTCCCACTCCCGAAGACCATTTTTAACGAAAATCCACCAAGGGGCTCGGAATAGGTCCGGAGGCTTCTACAGTCGAATGAAAGGTCATTTTACACCAAACTCCACATTCCGGGGCTAACCGCACTACTAGAATTTTCATTCGGACATATTTTCCAAGAATGTTGACCAAATTCATCCGCTGGCCTATTTTCAAGTCTAAAACGCTAAAAATGGTTTAAACTCGCACTGAAAGCCTTGGGACTCGAGTCAATCACACTTCTAGCCTAATTCTTCCATTCCGGAGATATATCATGGACGTCTCCGCACCGATCCGCAGGACTCTACTAGGCGTTAGCTCTGTACAAGTGATATCGATGAACCTGCGGCTCTAATACCAACTTGTCACGACCCGATTCCTCGAGCCGTGATGCCACCTACTATTTCCTACCAGTAGGTAAGCTAACCCGAAACCTAGAGCAACTAGTAATGGGTAAAAGGGCAGAAACCAAGTGGTTAAAATAATAACAACAAAAAGGAATAAGGCAAGCCAAAAAAATACATACATAAGAACTGAATCCCTCGCAGAACCTGGAACTCACAAGTACATAGCCATACTAAGAGTAAAAGTCCCAAAAGTTGACCAACATACAAAAATATATTCAACTACAATGGACCTGTCACAAGTACAAAAGATGAGCCACAAAATATATGTACAGAAGGAGACGACGAGGATCAAGACGTTATGCTCACCCTCGCCTCTGGATGATGGCTGCTACTGGCTCGAATGGCGGTGCTGATGACTGGTGCTCGGTCCTACATCACAAAAATAGATGCAGAGTGTAGTATTAGTACCAGTGAAAGGTACCTAGTAGGCATCATATGCCGACTGAGTAAGAAAGGTAAAAGCAATAGGAAATGTTAGATTAAAACACAAACTAGAGGTCACGAACAAGAAAGTTAAAGGTATGCACACGAGTGTAACGCAAACGAACCTAAGGTGACTACTCCAATTGGCCCCCCATAAGCCCAGGAGGTACACTAGTGCGCAAATTGAAGTAAAAACCAAAATGCACCCCCATAAGCTCGATAGGTACACAGAGAACCTAAACTAATACTAGAGGAGATTTGTAAACATGAAGCATTATAGAAATGTCAGTATTCCCGAGCTATGAAAGAAAGGAAACACAGCGGACCTCGAACCACGAGTGAGTCTGCCTATAGTAGATACGCCGATAGAGCCGAACTCTACAAGGAATAGCACAGAGCTCGGACCTCAAACCGCGGATGTCGACTACCCATAGATAAAGTGATATAACCCAAGGGGGGCAGGGGTCGGACCTCGAACCGCGGGTGATATCTCATGTTAAGTTAACACTGTAGTGTAAAGCTTCCAAATACGCCATCCAAGGGTTCCCGCATCTAAAATTCATGGGAAACTCTTCATAACCATCTTCTATATCCTCTAACCATCTCACAGTGACAAGAGAACCGAACTGAAGATAAAGGATCAACGACTTGACTCAAGATTTGGAGTAACCGAGGATTTGAAAAAAGGCTAAGGATAATCGTGGAGTTGAACCACATAAAATATGACCAAGGACTTGAACCGAGGTTAAGGTAGCTATGGTCTTGAACCAAGGCAAGGACTTGAACCCTGTCTGGTGGAGTGAACTGGGGACTTGAACAACGAGGAGAGGCGAGTCGATTATAAATAGGATCAGTTGTCAACCGAGCGTCACGGGGAGTACCCCCAAACCGAGTGCCATCAATAAATCACTCCAACCCAAACCGTACCCAACCAGAATCGTCGAGTAGCTTCCAAACCAAGAATTAGAATACATCGGAATCGGCGGGACAAGGAATTATGCATATAAGGTTCCAAGAGTTGAGTCACTTCCTAACTAAGGCTCATATCTATGAGACCCAAGTCTGCTATATCAGTCTA
>JAJOOO010019378.1:0-10523 GCA_029582685.1 Solanum piurae | reverse complement strand
TCCAATCGGTGATTCACCGAAGAGGTCAGCGAGCTTGACTTGGACCGCCGATGGACTCAAGACATTTTGAAATTGAAGTATGTAAAACTCGGCAATCCGAGGAGCATATTGGTGAATCGCCGACTAGGTCGGCGATCTCGAAGTAGTCCGCCGTTTGGACCCCTACATTAACTGGAGGTCCTGTGAAACTCGGCGAGATAGGTGCCCACATGGCGTGTCAATGAGTGGGTCGGCGAGCAAGACTAATGTCGCTGAATGGATGAGAACTGGACGGTTTTTAAGGCTAAAGGTTCAAAAGTTAAAACTCTTTCACTTTTCAACTTTCCAAAATCACACCCGCACTTTAGTATTCTATATTTTTGCATTTTTATCTCGTATAAGTAATCAAGTTTGTGTTTGGCATTGAATTTTTTGCCGCCTAGCTTTTCAACTAGTTTATCAGCATCTAAGGTTGGTTTTTCGAACTGCAAATTCATTTTTAGCAATTTTTACTCTTATTCAATGATTTTTATCTTAATGATGTGTGTTGGGTCTCTCTGATAGTGATCATATGCCAGAATGCCTATTTTATTTCGAATATCTTGCATGTCATTCCCTTGTTGTTGAATTCCCGAGTATTTTGTGTCTTAAAATTGATTAAAATTTTGGGGTTGTTCTTGGATGTTGTTGAGTATAGTTGGGCGAAGTCTAAGTAACCCGCATTTTGTGCCAAATTACATAATTTTCCCAATGATAGAGCCGTTGACGTTATTTTTCAGGGAAAAAGTCATCAAATGGCCGAATTTGGCCAAATCGAGAGAAGTATGAGTATCCTGGGGGTATGGGTGTAATGGGTCTTAGTTTAATTGAAATAATGCATGGTTTGATTTTGTTTTAGGGGGCTGCGGGTTTGAATTTGGTTGTTGGGGTTGATAGTAGGCAAGTTGATCCATTTGGCGAGCTGGGTCGAGCTCGCCGAACCACTCGGCGGTTCACCGAAGTTCCCTTATCACCTTTAATTTTATGTTTATTGTGAGTAAGGTTCTGTAACTTTCGGTGAGAAGCCTGAGTTCGCCGAGTGCACTCGGTGACTCTCTGAAGGTCTTCCTTTATCGCCCTTTTCTGAGTCCCTAATCCCTAAAATGCAATGTAACTTTCGGCGGGCTAGTTCTTGCTCGCTGAATGTTGTCGGTGATTCACCGAAAGTCCCTTCCCTTCGCCGACATGCCATATTTTCTGGGAATTTTTTAGCCAATCCTTTCGGTGAACCCGATCTGGCTCGCCAAAGAGATTCACTGACTCACCGACTGGTTCGATGAGTCTATTTGCAACTACTTTTCTGTTCTTTTGCTTGAATTGTTTCTAACTCTTTTTGATATTTTTGCAGATATGGCCAAGACTAAGCTTGACATGCCACTCCGCAAAAGAGTACGGGGTATTGAAATCAATAAGGGGGAACAAATCCTCCTAAAGAGGGAAGAATAGAGCCTCTAATGGGAGGCAAGGGCAAAATCAAGAGGCCTGCATCTGAAGTTACAGAGCACAACTCTGACAGGGAAAGAGTGTCTACTGACTCCCAGGCTGCATTATTTGAGCCAGAGGATGACCAGCCATTAGTGTCTCGGAGGGCAGAGATCCGTGCTAGATCTCGTCCTGACTCAATTAGATCCCCAACGGCCTCTTCTTCGGCAGATACAGTGCCAGCTCCGACACCTTCTATGGCTCCAATGCCACCAGTAGTTCCTCCTCTCCGAATCCTTAATAGACAAAAAACTGATGGGTTGTGGACTATTCTCGAGGAGAAGTTATTGTCTATAAACGGCGTTGAGGGTAAAAACTATGGGGTGAGGGAGACACTCCAGTACCATTTTTTTGGGAAGTTCACCAGGCCCCGGGGACCATACATCCCTACATGGGTTCGGAGTTCTACTTTGCATATGGTGACCTGGACCCTAAAAGCAAGAAGAAGGCCAGTGAGTTCAGACCAGTGGGATCCATTATGGTACGGGGGACAGTAGTGCACTGTAGTCGTGATCACATCAATGTGGTACTTGACAGGGGGTCAGACATTGATTACCCCAATATGGCTACCACTACAGGATCATTGGATGAGCTCCAGGGCTGGCTGGCTCCCCTCATATCAGACACCACCCCGAGGTGGATTGAGGTAGGTGTCCCGACAGAGAGGAGGAACTTGAGTGTAGTTGCACATTATTTGTTAGGATTCATCAGCAGCTCCATTATGCCCTCCCAAAATGAGTCCATTCTCCACCATCCTAAGGTGGCCTACCTTGGGTCGATTATGTCGATTATGTCGAAGAAGAGCATTGACATGGGACTTATCATAGAGCAGTAGATGGCCATGAGGGCCAAAAAGAGGCAGACCTCCCTTTCATTCCCGGTGCTGATCAAAGAGTTGTGCCGGTGTGGTGGAGTTCCTAGGGATGCCACTGGGGATATTGAGGTTACTCCTTCATTTTCTATAGAAATTCGGCGTATAAAGGCAAAGTACACATGAGAGGAGGCCGACAAGAGGAGAGAAGCCCCAGTAGATACATCTCCGGAGATGGATATTGACATTATACCTGCAGAGGCATCTTTGCCTACTCCGGCCTTCAGGTACATCTGCTCCTACTTCTTTTTCACAGGCTCCGGGTGCTTCTACCTCAGCCTAGCCCACCAATATCACTCAGGCCATGCTCGTGTAGATGGGACACTTGGCCCACTCGGCTGATGTGTGGGCTACTAGATTGGAGGTTGTTCTGCCATGGATGATTGAGGTTTTTATTTTAGTTGCACTAACCCTACTCCAAGCTTCTTTGAATGATTTGATTGTGAGAGTCATGGATTGTGAGAGTAGACAAGGGGAGTTTTCTGAGGTGACGACTTTGAGAGTCGAGGTGGTAGATCTCAGGAAGGATGTGGACTATCTTAGGTCTACAAACTTCACCACCTTATTTGAGGCAGCTGAGGCAGAGGATTCTCCTACTACATCTGAGATTCCTCCGACTACCATCAGAGATGTACAGATGGATGACATAGTAGTTGATGAGTCAGAGGCAGAGATCGATGAAGAGCAGATTGATGTGAGAAAGGAGAGCATATGTGGAAACCTGCAAGATCTAGAGGAGATGATTGTACAGTCGGTGATCCATACATCGCTGACAAATACATCTATGGCAAGTCCAAGTGGAGTTGGTGGTACTGTTGATGTGACTCTGGATATTGATACCTAGGTTCAGAGCACTACACCGGGAACTGATGCCCCGACAGATTGAACAACTTTGTAGATAGGATCCTTGTTTACCTCTCTCTCTATCTTATCTTTTTATTGACTTTTTAGATATTTTCTTGCATTTGAGGACAAATAGCTTTTGTTTTATGGTGGGGTGAGGCCTACCTTTTGTGATTATTGGTCTATTTACATATTTGGGTTTTGTGCTATAAATGGTGTTTCGATACTGTATTTTATGGATGATTGAGCTTGTGGCTCCCTACTTTGATGTAAATGATTTTTGGACCCTTCCAAAAAAAATTGTGCCACCTCTTGTTTGTGTTTTAATGTGGTTGTTCTCTTGTAAATTTGAGTATCTGTCTCGATCAATACCAATGACTTAAATAGTGCTCATAATTGAACAAAAATGAATGTGTGTCTACGATGAGGCCAAATGAAGTTGCATAGGCAATATGTGAACTTTGTGCATCTCGTTGTGACTAGCCAATTATCAAATTGAGTGTCTTGTGATCAACATTGCACACTACAAAAAGTGTGGAGTCTTGTTTTACATTGGTTTCAATGCCTTGTGTGATGAGCTTACCATGAACCATGTGTGATGACACCTAGAATTTGCCCCGTTGGTCTAGTTGACTAAATAATGCAATCTCTTGAAATGATCTTAGGCAACTTTGAAGAGTGTGAAACAATTCATCATTATACCTCTTTTGTGGTCAACCTTGAAAGTGTGTGATCCTTGCTTGAACACCCTTTGAGCTTTAACCCTTTCCTTGGAAGAAAGTTCATGAAATTGTGACCTTTCTTTATCAATTACCCATAATCCTCATGATTTATGTTTTGCTTGAATAGACAACTTAGGACAAAAGCCTAAGTTGGGGGTGTGGTGAAAAGAGAAGGTAAATCAAGAAGTGCAAAGAACTCCCCCTTGATCCATGATTGTGAAAAAGATGGAACCCCTCCATACAAAAAAAAAAGAGAAAAAGAAAAGAAGAATGAAAAAGTTGTCGAATAAATTTGTGAAAATGCAAAGAGAAATGGGGTGTCCAACAGTCCATGGAAAGTGAATAATAGGGTGACTTTTGAGCATGAATGAGAATGATGAAGAAAAGGGAAGAAAAGTGTTGTCACACCACATTTCATGAGGATAGCAGCCACTGAGACTAAATGACCATACCTTCAAACTCAGCTCTATTACAAGCCTTGTAAAGACCTTTTTGATCTTGAGTGAGCTGAAACAATTGTTGGTTGGAAAATAAGGGAAAACATATGGGTGAAATCATGCATTGTGTTCATCTTTGTGAGAGTGAGTGTTGTTTTTTATTCTGGAACTATAAATTGTTGAACCATTGTGTGTGAATATGGAATCATTCTTTGTATGAGGGCATTTCAGTACCTTTGTTGAGCTTGAACTCGCATTAGAAGCAAGTATTGTGCACTTGAGAATCTTTGATAATGGCAAGTCATAACTTGAATCTTTGAGTGCACAATTGATCCTGGGTAAGTTGAGTCTTTTTGTGTGCATTCATGATTGAGTCTTGTGTACCACTGTTTGAGACATCCTTTTTGAATTGATGAACTTGAGTTTTACTTGAGGACAAGCAAAAGTTTAAGTTGGGGGTTATGAGTCCACCATTGGACTCATTTAGGGCTTTATTTGGATAGATTTAGTGTCCTCAAATGCTTATTTTGTGCCAATAACTGATGTAAAATCCTTGATTTCCAGGTATTTGGATTATGGAACAAAGCATGGACACTAATGGGCAAACAGGAATAAGGCTGCTGAAGGAATGAAGAAGAGAAGGCTTGTTGATCGCCTAATCCAATGGACGAGTCACCGAATGGCTATTATCTCGCCTAAAGTTCCATTGTGCCAAGCCTTGCAGGCAAAAATCAAGACGGTGATAGAAAGGAGTAGTCGGCGTGTCGTCTAGTGGTTCCGTGAGGCAGTATTGGATCGTCTAAAGTTACAGAACTTGAGGATGCTAAAGGCCAAAAAAGGTGATAGAACTGACCAAAGGGCAGATCGCCGAGTTGATCGGCGATCCCGACTTACTACACCGAATAGTCCTTCGCATCATATTTATAGAGACTATAAAAACATTTTTGAATATTTAGTTTAGTATCAGTTTTCATAATATAAATTTTTTATCAGTTTTTGAGTGAGAACTCTGACTTTTGAGACAAACTTTTCCTTAGCTTTGAAAAATTGAAGTTTTCCATTTTTGAGAAATTGGAAGAGGGTCTTTGAGATTCTTCAATTTGGACCTTTGTAAAGATGAAATTAATCTTACCAGTTCATGAAAACACAATTTGGTAACGATTTCTATTTTTTTATGATGTCTATCTAAAACCTCAATTCTTGGGGTGTGATTATGTGATTATGAGTTGATTTAGCTTATGGGTATTGTTAATTGATAGTTTAAATGTTGTTTAGAAGTTATTTCAATCAGTAATTGTGGTTTAATTTAAAGGGTTGTAGTTGCAAATACAACTCTACCTTCATATTTTTGGCTTTCTCGAGAGAGAGGTTTTAAAACCAAGATAACTGAATGGATGGTCTGTAGGTATTGTCTTGTCATGGGTTCAGCTCGATAGAGTGAATCCTAAATCTTTTTCCACACATTCATCTCGAGAGAGTGCATGAAATAAAGCATAGGTTGTTCTTATTTGTTGTTTGTTGGTGTTCGAGAGAAACCAACCTAATTCGGGGTAAATTGTTCAAGAGAAAGTTTAGCCCCACTAAAGTCTAGTGTATTCACTGATTTATAGATATTTACTAACAATTGCAATTACCTATCTATCTACCTTAGCCTATAATCCAATCACATCCCAAGAACCCATCTCATTAGTTGTTAATTCGTGTTATTTTTTGTTGTTATAGCTGATAATTACAATAAAAAAAAACTTGTTATTTGATAGTTGTATCACCCTTTCATTTGAATTATTCTTTTATTCATAAATGTCTATTCCTATGATTGACTTGAACATATTCATACTTTGCTATTGAATCTTCAACATGTACCACTCCCTGTGGGATTCGACCCCAACTCATTTAGTTGGGTTATATTACTAACTAATGATCGTTGACGCTTAGAATTGGATGAAGTGTCTTTGAAATGTTATTAATCAATAGACTAGGAAACATTCACTTTTAGTCAACCATATAAGTAAAAGCAACTCATACCAACAATCTAAGTTAACATGGGACATTACAAGTAGCCTTGACATCAAATGCAATTACCATTTTGACATAAGCACATTCATTAAATGAGTCATCTTGACAAATAGGAACCTACCACAACTACACTCAAAACCTACTTGTGCAATGCATGGATGAAGTCACATACCCCCAGCTATACTAATTAGAACTCCTTGAATAGCCATAGTACATCCTAGACTTGACTTTGTGGGAATTAGCCTTAACCAACATAAACCATGTGAGCTTGCATGGAATCCGGTGTATGTCCCACATCGAAAAGGGGTTTCCTACTTGCCAAAGGTAGAACTAAAATGTATTAGCTTGGAAATGAATCCAATGGCTAAATAACCTACGGGGACACGTAGTTATGGGATAAGAAGATTACTACTAGAAACCCAACCTTACCTAACGGGGGAGCTTCCATCTCATGAGATTTACATTTAGAAACCCAGCCTATTTAATTGAAGGGAGAGCCTCTATCTAATATTCAATATACACTGGGTGCTAGGCATAACTTCGCACGAATACATGTTTAGTCTTGAATTGAATTTACAAGCATGAAGGAGTATCTTACCCTCCATCCAACACAATTCATAAACAGAGCTCATAGATTCATAAGGTGAGAATGGATTTTCAACCTAGAATCCTCATGATAGATTCAAGTAGGTGAGAACTAACTTTCAACCTAGAATCTTCAATATGTGAGGAAAGGATTCACATTATATTCATTATGTGTTTATGAGAATGAACTTTCAATCAACACATTAATATCATCATAATCATGGAATAATCATGTATAAGTGTGTGTTAGTGTGAATAGACTTTCAACAACACCACAATTACATCAAAGTCATCATCACATTACTTGCTCAAAATATGGTCTTACATCATGAACACACTTTCACAAAGCATGTATAATATCATATATTGCTCCTTTAAGGAACAAAGACCATATTCAATCAACACATCTACCATTCATTATATTAGACATGGATATAGTCTTAGTTCAAGTAATCTAGTCATTAAATGCATGATCTCAAACACTTATAATATAGGTCATGTTGGTGGAAGCTTTCCATAATGACACCACATACAATTCAACACACAACAATTTAGAGTATAATCATGCTCATAAAGTATAAACATAAAGCCACAAATTGTCATAAGTCTCATGTTATACCCCTCTTGGATCAAGGATCACATTCAACCAATCACATTTAGGATTACTACATTAAACATGGAAGGCAACATGATTCAAATAACTAAACTAATACAACATAATCCCATAATATTCATCTTACTACAAATCACCCACATCACAAAGTCACAAATTAGGGACATGGGGGTTCATAAGTTCTTGGAGGAAATTCAACATAAAAACCATAGAAATTCCTTAATTAATACATAATTAAAGTAATCAATTCATTATATTCATGATTCTATAACATTCTACTCATATAATTCAATACCCACACTTTAACATCCAACTTGAGAAGTTAGTGAAATTCATGGATTCATGGAAGAATTTATAATAAAACCACCATAAAAACAGCAATTAGACCCTAATATAAGATAATTAAATCATTGAAAATGTTTTGAGAAAGAATCCATGACTTAGAGTGAGAACCCTAGTTTTGGTGAATTTCCTACTTTGGAATTGAGAGTTTATGGACTTCATTGATGAAAATCTAACCATGAATCAAAACTACCATACCTTAGAAGAAGATTCTTCAAGAATTTGAGTGGAAAAGATGAGTGCTTGAGCCTTAGACTTCAACTTCTTCTTCGTCGCCAATGGAGGTTTTAGTGAGAGAAATATTTGGGGAAAGTTAGTTATGATTTGGGGTCTTGGAAATTATGAAGTAAATAGGTTAGTTAATGGTTTAAAATACTTAAGTATAAATAAACAATTGAAACGTCCCCACACTAAAATAATTAAAATAGAAATTACCTAAAACAACTTCACCTTGGCCGAACCTAAGCATAATTGCAGGTGGGAGCTACGACCTAGGACTCACGAACCGTGAGTGGACCTACTGACCATCCTGCAGGTCCGTAGGTCCATAGTCTACAGCTCCTTTCAAGTCCTTGACCTACGACCAAGTCCTACGGGGCGTGGATTGACCTATGCCCAGTAGGTCCCATCCATAGGTCACCAAATATTTGCCAGCTTGGGCAGTTTAGGGGTTAGGCTATAGGGTCCTCCTCAAGGACCCTTGGTTGGTCCTCGGGGGGGTCGTACCTTGATGTTTAACTCCTAAATACCTCGTCCTAGGTACGGGAAGGCATTTTACAACATTAACCCACACACCGAACTATAAAACTCACACGTAAGGCTCTAGTTTCACCGACTAGTTTTAGGGGGCGTAAAAATATCTCTCCCTTGGGGACATTCGTCCTCGAATGACACTTTAAACACTTTAAGAAATTAAAAACTCAAGACTAGCTGCCCATCATACATGCAATACATCTAAACGCACACAACAAAGGAAGAAAATTTCAACTTCATCTGAATATACTTAATGCAACACAAGGAAGAAGGAGCTACATCAACAACCCAATATGCGCAAAACTCAATATTTCTCATTTTCATAGGAGGAACTCACTTCTTCAACTAAAATAATGCTCAACACAACATCATGGAGCCAATATGTGATTTCTCTCAAAATCATACTAAAGCATGTTCATCAACACATCTCATGAAGTCAAAATACGCAACTCATACTAAATGCACAACAACATGAGGAACATAAATCATGAAAACTCATTTTCTCATTAAACATGAATTTCATCAAGAACATACATCATTTAAGGAAACCATGGAAAACACATAATTCACACATGAGTCCCAAACAAGGAAACTATGGAACACATACCACATCCAAGACTTCACAATTATGAAACAAGTCAAGGGAAACTGATCCTCTCAAGCTAAAGGAGGAATAGAAGGAAAGATAAGGATATCAAGACATCTCATTGGCCCTTGGACTCCCAAGTAGCACCCTCACCTACAACCCTCACACAAAGACTACTCCTTCACACCCTCATGAAAACAACTTCCTCATTCTACTATATCTTAACTTTCCGGTCTAAACCCTCTACCGGTATTTATAAATTAGAGAAATTCTCATTTAAGCATCCTAGCCCACAAACAACCTAAACACCACTCAAGATCTCATATGAGCCCATCAAACCGGAACTAAACTTCTAAAACTCACCACACCTCTCAAGGTGAGAATATCAAGCCAATCCCAATCATGAACATCTAAAACACCTAACCATTTTGTCATCTAAGCACATTATATCCCCCTTGGGAGTAAGCCTATACGGACTCTTCTTAGCCTCATCTAGTCATATAGCAATAATTGGTATCACTACTAACTTTTTTCTCCCTCGATCCTTTCAGCATGAGCCCTTCAAGTGGTCATATCCTAAAGACCATCGGATAAGGGATAAGAGAGAGACCTTATAGAGTTAAACTCTATGGAATGACTTAGAGGATTAAGAAGTTAAATTTTCCTAGCATCCAATAGCCTCCAATTCATAAATGTTGTGTGCCTCACACTATGAACAAGACTCTACTAGATGTGGTTTGAGACATCCTAGAATCATCCCAAAATCTTGTGCTCTAATACCCTGTTTGTTACGACCCAAAGGTACCCCCTAGACGTAACACGGTGTACAAGACTCCGAAAAGCCTCATACAAGACTCATAGCATATCATAACATAAGATAATACAAATAAAGGTGCGGAATTTTAAAAAAAATCTTTTACAATCGAAGTCTTTTATAAAAACAATAAGCGGGAGTCTACAATGTTATGTCTCAAACCATCGATAACATTTGAATACAATCTTAGGGGCATAGCCCTTACAAAAGTCTAAAACATAAAGAAAGACTTAAAGGACATAATAGTCAAGCCCTAGAATACTATGAGGACTTACCAAACTTATTCTCCTTGATCTACTATGATCCTAGGAATGAGGATGGAAGTCGATATCGCCAAACCACTACTAAAAAACTGCTAAAAGCGACGGAAGAAAAAGCGACGGACGGCGTCGCTCCAAAAAAGCGACGGACTAAGAGATGCCGTCCGTCGCTTTTTAATTA
>JAJOOO010019376.1:0-11439 GCA_029582685.1 Solanum piurae | reverse complement strand
CTCATCAGAATACGTGAATAATGAAAGCTAGATTATAATTTGCAAACATAAATCGCCTATCACTTGTTTTACATAATTACACTTCGATTCACGTCATAGATCCACCAATCCCAATTGTGGTATTTAGCCACTCATGATTTCACGTAAACATTCAGAAATATAAAATGAAAACATGTTTAGAAAGTACTTACGAGAATAACCATATCAACAAGCCACTTTGATAATTCAAGAACAGGGAATCCGAACTTCAAACTTGATTCAATGTTAAAATCGAAAACCAAAAACTAAGAATAAAGGAAATTTGTTCGTCGTTCAAATTAAGACAGGACAAAAACTAAAAATGACCTAATTAATTCAAATAAAGTGTTTTAAAAAGAGTCCTACTCAAAGTAGGACTGAACTGTCGTACACTACCATTTCTATGACCCGTCATGGGCTTCACGGTCTGTGAAGCCCCTCGTGGTCTTTACTTAGCACTTCTGTAACTTTGGATCTTTAAGGTTAATACACTGGGTTGGTACCATGGGAAACTCCACAGACCGTCATAGGAACCACGGTCCGTCATAGTGTCTGTGGTCTTTACTTGGTCACTTCCCATTTAAGCTCCTTGAGGCCTAAGTACTGGATCATCTTCACGATCACAACCATGGATTATTATGAGGACCACGGTCCATGAGGTTGGCCGTAATCTTTACTTGGTCCAACCTAATCTCAACTTCTCCAAGCCTTCATACTGGAAATACTTCACGACTGGCACTATGGTTCGTGAAAAGGACCACGACCCATCTAGGTGCTCGTGGTATTCACTTGATCACAATCATCTTCTATTTTTTTCACGCAAGAAAGAATCTGTCTATACATTCAAAAAACAGATCAAAGCATACAACAATAAACTCAATTCTTGTATTAATCCTTAGTTTTCAAGTATCAAATGTGCCAAGATTTTGCGGTCATCACGAGCGCAATCTTCTCACATCTCTAGCTAGAATGACAACTGATTCCTCTACAAATGTCAAACGTTCATCCAACTCAACTGCATCATACTGGAGCACATGGGACTCATCAGGAATATACCGGCAAAACATCGAGACATGGAAAACCGAGTGGATGGCTGAAAATATTGGAGGTAGGGCCAACTCATAAGGAACCTCCCCAACTGTCCAGAGTATCTCAAAAGGCCCAATGTACCTAGGGCTAAGCTTGCCCCCGCCTCCCAAACATCATCACACCCTTCATGGGTGACACTGGGAGAAATGGCTGATCACCAATAGAGAATATCAAAGGTCGACGCCTCCGATCTGCATAACTCTTGTGCCTACTCTTAGCCATCCGAAGTCTATCCTGAATCACTCTCACCTGATCCATAGCCTCCTGAATCAAATCCATAACCTGCGGCCTAGGCTCTGTAGACTCAAACCAGTCCACCGGATAGCGACAACGCCTACCATACAAGGCATCGAATGGGGCCATCTAAATACTAGAATGGTAGTTGTTGTTATACATAAACTCTGCCAAAGGCAAGAACTGGTCCCAATGACCACCAAACTCCAAAACACATGCCCGCAGCATGTCCTGAAGGAAATAAATAGTACACTTTAATTGACCATTAGTATGCGGGTGGAAATCTAGGCTAAGGTTAACTCGGATGCCCAAATCATCCTGAAAGGTCCTCTAAAATCTAGATGTGAACTGAGAACCCCGGTCTGATATAATAGAAACTGGCACCCCATTAAGTCGAACCACCTCCCGAATGTACATACGAGCCAACCTGTCGGTGCTAAATGAATACTGAATAGGAATGAAGTGTGCTAACTTGGTCTGTCGATCAACGATGACCCAAATCCTATCAACACCTCTAGAAGTCTGCGGTAGGCCCACCACAAAATCCATAGTAATGCGATCCCACTTCCACTCCAGAATAGGTAACCTCTAAAACTCACCACCAGGCCTGAAATGCTCAGCCTTTACCTGCTGGCAGCACAAGTAATGGGAAACAAAGTCAGCAATATATCTCCTCATGCCACTCCACCAGTAATGCTACCTCAAATCACTATACATCTTCGCTGCGCCCGGATGGATATAGTATCTAGACTCATGGGTCTCACAAAGTATCACCCGTATAAAATCCTCAACTTTTAGAACACAGATGCAGTCGGTGAATCTCAACACTCCATCAGGATCTAAGGTGGCCTGACCACCATCACCCACTAATACTACTCCCATATAGGCCAACACGCGTCTAGAATCTAAGATATCCAACCAAACCATGCTATTGGCTAAGAACTGAATACCCAAAGCCAAGGGTTGCTCCTCAACAGAAAAGAAGGCTAGACTACCCATACTCACTGCCTTCCGGTTTAAGGCATCCGCTACCACATTCATCTTGCCCGGATGATAGAGAATAGAGAGGTCATAGTTCTTCAAGACCTCAATCCAATGATGCTGCTTCGAATTAAGGTCCCTCTGGCTCATGATGTGTTGAAGACTCCTGTGATCGGTATAGATCTCACATCGAACTTCATACAGTTAGTGCCTCAAAATTTGAAGTGCAAAAACTATTATCGCCAACTCTAGGTCATGGTGGGTAATTGCACTCATGCAGCTTAATCTGCCTCGATGCATAAGCAATAACCCAGCCCTGCTGCATCAAAACATAACCCAAACTAACGCCAAATGCGTCACAATAAACCATGAATGCCTCGCCCTCAATAGGAAGAGTCAACATATGAGGGTGGTAAGTAACTCCTTGAGCCTCAAAAATCTTCTCTCACACTCCTCCAACCACTAAAAGGGAATATCCTGTGAGTCAACCGAGTCAAAGGTGCCGCTATAGTAGAAAAGCCCTAAACAAAACACCTGTAGTACACTACCAATCCGACGAAGCTATGAATCTCAGTCACAGATATGGGCCTGGCCCATTAACAGATAGCCTCAATCTTTGCCAGATCCACCATAATGCCATCCTTGAACACCACATGCCCCAAGAATGCTATAGACTAAAGAAAAAACTTGCACTTTGAGAACTTGGCATAAAGCTGATGATCTCTCAAAGTATGGAGCACTATCCTCAAATGATGCTCATGCTCACTCTGAAATTCAGACTCAACAAGAAAGAGGTGAAGTTTAAAAATTTGTAGGTCAATGAAATAGACGCAAGACATGAATGTGGTGTCTGCAATAGAGGCTTTTGATAAAGAGAGATGGGAGAACTATTGAGGAGAGGGTGGATATTGAAACATTAGCAGCCGTGTTGATGAACTTTGAAATGGATGTCCGGACTGACTATGTGGAGACCGTGAATGCTCTACGGGGCATGAGAGCACACTCTTATGCTCCAAAAAATGGACCTGCATCTGAAAAATAGGGCAAGTCCCCCAACAAAACCATCCATTGATGAGCCGTCTATACTGGAACTGAAACAATTACCCAATCACCTGAGGTATGTATTTTTGGGTATTTAACAACACTTTGCCTGTGATCATGGCTGCAGATTTGAACGATGAACTGGTTCAAGCTGTGATCAAAATGTTGATAAGGTATGAAAGGGCAATTGGGTAGACCATTGTTGACATTATCGGGATAACTCCGGATATATGCACTCATAAGATCCAACTTGAAGAGGACTGCAACCTAAGCATTGGACACCAGAAGAGGTTAAATCCACCAATACAAGAGGTGGTAAAAAAGGAGATCATCAAGTTATTAGATGCTGGGGTTGTGTACCCTATTTCTGAAAGTCATTGGGTCAACCCAGTGCAATGTGTGCCTAAAAAGGGTGGTATGACAGTGGTCGCCAATGTGAAGAATAAGTTGATCCCGCAGAGACCAGTCACGGGATGGCGAGTGTGCATGGATTACAAAAAGATGAACAAGTGGACCTTGAAGGATCACTTACCAATGACATTCATGGACCAGATGCTTGACAGGTTGGTTGGAAAAGGGTGGTACTATTTCTTAGAGGGATACTCTAGGTAGAACCAGATATCAATTGCTCCTAAAGATCAGGAAAAAACCACTTTTACATGTCCTTATGGCACCTTTGCATTTAAACGCATGCAATTTGGACTATGTAATGCACCAACAACTTTCCAGAGGTGTATGATGTCCATCTTCTCAGACATGGTGAAGGACACTCTAGAGGTCTTCATGGATGACTTTTCAGTGGTAGGTGATACTTTTGATGACTGTTTGTTCAATCTTAGCAGGGCTTTACAGAGATGAGAGGAGGCCAATCTAGTGCTGAACTGGGAGACGTGCAATTTCATGGTTAAGGAAGGTATAGTCCTTGGTCAAAAGGTGTCCAAAAAGGGATTGGAGGTTGACAAAGCCAAAATTGAGGTGATTGAAAAATTGCCTCCATCTATCTGTGTGAAGGGTGTTTGAAGCTTTTTAGGACATGCCGGATTCTAGAGGCATTTCATCAAGGACTTCTCAAAAATTGCACATCCCTTGTGCAAGATTTTGGAGAAGGAGGTGAAATTTGCTTTGATGAAGCATGCCTAAAAGCCTTTGGCTGATTTCTACATCAGTGATTATTGTTCCAGATTGGGCTAAACCATTTGAGGTAATGTGCGATGCTAGTGGTACTGCCATAGGAGTTGTGTTGGGGCAGAAGCGCAACAAGATATTCCATTCGATCTACTATGCTATTAAGTCACTAAATGGAGTACACCGAAACTGCACAGTCACTGAACAGGAACTACTGCCTGTGGTTTATGCCTTCGAGAAATTTAGAGCCTACTTGATGGGTACTAGAGTGATAGTCCACACGGATAATGCAGCTCTAAGATATCTCATGGCAAATAAAGATGCCAAGCCAATGTTGATTAGATGGGTCTTGCTGCTTCAGGAGTTTGATTTTGAGGTTAAGGATATGAGAGGTTGTGAAAACCAGGTGGCTGATCACTTGTCTAGGTTGGATGCTGAAAAGAAAGAGGAACTTGAGCTAGAAATCAATGATTTGTTTCCAGATGAGCATGTATTAGCTGCAACTCTTGATCTTATTCCTTAGTTTGTTGATTTTGCTAACTTTCTTGTTAGTTACTTGATGCCTGAGGGGCTGACATTTCAGCAAAAGAAGCGGTTTCTGCATGATGTGGGTAAGTATTTTTGGGATGAACCCTATTTGTACGGGGTGTGTGCTGATAATATCATCAAGGGATGCATCTCTGAAGCTGAGGTGCTGCATATTCTAGAGGCCTGTCACTCCTCTCTAGTGGGTGGCCATTATGGAGGCACTCAGACTGCCCACAAGGTACTTCAGAGTGGGTACTACTGGCCTAAAATTCATCATGATGCAATGGATATAGTAAGGAGTTGTGATGTGTGCCAGCGACAATGAGCCATCTCTTGGCACCAAGAGTTACCTATGACGCCTATTCTGGAGGTGGAGCTATTTGATGTGCGGGGAATTGATTTGATGGGCACATTTGTGAGCTCCTATGGGCAGAAGTATATATTGGTGGTAGTGGACTATGAGTCCAAATGGGTTGAGGTAGTTGCTCTGCCTGGGAATGATGGCCAAAGTGTTGTTGGCTTTCTGAAGAAGAATATCTTCTCAAGGTTTGGCACACCTAGAGCTATTATCAGTGATGGCGGTTCCCATTTTGCAATAAGGTTTCCAGTGCTCTTCTGGCCAAATATGGGGTTAAGTAGCACAACGTGGAAACACCTTATCACCCGCAGACCAGTGGCCAAGTGGAGGTATCCAATAGGAAAATAAAGGCGATTCTAGTAAAAACATTGAATGCCAACAGGACAGATTGGGAACGATAGTTAGATGATGCTCTATGGGCATATCGAACAGCTTTCAAGACGCATATTGGTATGTCTCCATATCAATTGGTGTTTGGAAAGGTATGTCATTTGCCAGTTGAGCTTGAGCATAAGGCACTCTAGGCTTTGCAGAAGATGAACCTTAGTTGGAGTGAAATGGCAAACCTGAGACTGGATCAAATCAATGAGATGGATGAGTTTCACTTGAGAGCATATGAGAGATCTGCACTGTACAAGGAGAGGATGAATTTGTATCATGATAAGCATATTGAGAAAAGAACCTTCACTCCTGGTGATTTGGTGTTACTTTTTAACTCCAGACTTCGTCTATTTCCGGGAAAGTTGAGATCAAAATGGTCTGAACCTTTTAAGGTAACTCATGTGTTCCAGTTGGGTGCTATTGAGCTTGAGAATGACAAGGGTGAGAGGTTCAAGGGTAATGGTCAGCGAATAAAGGCATACTTGGGTGTTCCTGAAGAAGTGAAAATAGTGGAGGAATGTAAGCTTGATGAAGTCTGAGTAATCAAGTAACCTGCGTTGCGCCGCGACGTTAATTGTGCGCTGCTTGGGAGGAACCCAAGACTGTAATTGTAATAGGTAGTTTATATTTTATAATTTTTCTTCTTTATTTTATAGAGTCACTGGTGTTGATGCATGCATGAAAGACTTGGACTACAAATTGCAGAACTGGTGCACGAAGCTGTAACACCCGGAAAATTAATAGGTGAAACTAGAACCTAACGTTTGAGACTGAAAATTTTATGCATAATTTGGAGTTATAAAATAGTCCAAAAATTCGACTAAGTATAAGTTCAAGAGAGGGTTCAAGGAAGGCGAAAAGCTTCACTACCCTTAAAATCACTCTTGAACTTTGCCTTAGCCTTGTGGGCAAATGGCATTGTTCAAGAGAGGCTTCAAGGAAGGTGAAAGCCTTCACTACCCTTAGAAGCCTCCTTGAAACATGCCTTAGCCGTATAGGCATGAAGGCAAGTTCACTTGAGGGTTCAAGGGGCGTGGAAGGCTCCACCACCCTGGGAAGTCTCTCGTGGACTTTGCCTTAGCCTTGTGGGCAAGAGGCTTTGTTCACGTGAGGGTTCACGAAGTGTGAAAAGCCTTCATTGCCCGTGCAAGTCCCTCGTGGACTTTTCCTTAGCCAATTATGGCAAGAGGTCAGTCCACATGAGGGTCCAAGGAACTTGGATGTCACACCCCAAAAAAGGGGGAGTAACTGGCACTCGATACCCTATAAGACTGAGTTACCCAGTAAAACATACTAGCTAAACCAAACTATGAGACAAAAAGATTGGGCAGCACAACCTTTAAAAAGTGAAGCTTGGACCCTGAAGGTCATGACCTGAATGAGAAAAAACCATACAAACAATGGTAGACAAACTGAAAAAAATAAAGATGTACTATCTAGCCGACGAGGCCACAACCGAAGACATGCCTACTTACACACACATATATATACATGCCAAAACTATTGGCTGGAGGTTGAAACATACATAAATAAAACCCAGAATATTGTGTCCACAATAGCCTCTATATAACAACCCAAAAAACTAGTAAGACCAAGCTAGAGTCTAACGGAATCTAATAAGTGAAACTAGAGCCTAACTAGTGTGTCTTTGAGTTGTTATGAGGTTTGAGGGTGTAAAATGTTGTCCCAATCTTAGATTGAGGGGTTTAGGGGTAAAACGTCAAGGTACAACTCCCCAAGGACCACCCTAGGGGTCCTTGAGGAGGACCCTAAAGCCTAACCCCCAAGACCCCTTGAAACCAAAGACTGCCCAAAAACATGGTGAACTACGGAAGGGGACCACGCCTCGTAGGTCCATCCACGCCCCGTGGATGGCCTCTGTAGGGCATGGCCCCCAAAACCAAGCCATAGCCACAAACCACGAGGGCACATGATGGCTCGTGGTCCCATCCATGGTCCGTGGATGGGGGCTTCGTGGTTGGCACTAGTTTTCTGTCCAAGTCGGCCATTATGGGGTCATTTGGTAAATTCATGTTAAGTCTAGTTTGGTTGGGGGACGGTTTTAATTAGTTATTTATGGTATTTTAAGGGTATTTAAAGTATTAAAACATATTTTAGACCTCAGAATTTCAAAACCCAAAATCAAAACCAAAAGTTCTCTCTCTAGAAACTTCCATTAGAGGTGAAGGATTCAAGTTTCCAAGGTCAATATTTCATATTTTTCAAGGGATTGTCGTGGGATTCTACACCTAAAGTATGGGAGTCCTTCATCCTTGGGAAGCTATCACCCAAGGAGCCCTTTTAAAAGCTTTTATCTCAATTCTAGAAAACTCAATTAGCTAGGGTTTCAACTCAACTCCATGGATTCCTTTTAAAGTTGATTTTAAAGGTTGAATTACATTTGTTTATGAATGTATGATTGATTTTATATGATTTTAACTCAACTCCTTCAAGAATCTATGAGACCATCAATCCTAGCTATGGTTCTTCTTTACATTATGTGATGGTTTTGCAAGTTGGTCCAATTGATTGGATGTGAGTTAATTATGATGTAATTGCATGATCTAAGTATTATTCTACATGTATATTTGATTAACCTAAGATTCTAAGGTGAATTGATGAGGCCTAGGGCTATGTCATGAAAGAGGCTAATTGTGGGTTTAGATGTAACCTTCTAAGAATGATGAACTTCTTGATGAATTACCTTAGATTAGATCACCTAGACATGAATTTCTTATAAGTAAATCTTGTAGGAATGAACTAACTTGATTAGGGATTATATGAATGATCATGTTTGTGTACTGTTGGGATTGAGTTTATATGATTCTTATATAACTATAATTGATCAAGAATGAGGCATGTGGTTAGGTTACCTTAAGAATTAGGTATATATGATGATCATGTGAGGTATTTCTTGAGATTAAAGCTTGTAATATGAAGATGACTCCTAAGGCTTTAAGGGTAAAAGCTAATAGGAATAAGTTAAGAATGTTAAGGCTTTAAGAAGGAAGACATTATGTATGTTGAGTTGTATATGGCCCTATTGTGAAAAGACTTCATCTACATGACCTCTAATATGAGTATATGAGTCTATGCATGGAATGAATGTTGTTCTTGAGTTAGGACTATATCTATGTCTCATGTGATGAATGTTAGATGTGTTGACTCAATATGACCCTTGAATGCAAGATATGATGTATATGCATGATTATGATATTATATGCATGTTTATGAATACTTTGAGGATAAGGTGTGTATTATGATAATGTTGTTATTGTGTCATTGGAAGGACAATCGCACACACACACATGCATGAATATGATTATGATGTGATTAAGGTGTTGTTTATGATTCACTTAGAAAGTGAAGATCCTACGACTATTGTGTAATTGTGGTAATTGTTGAAAGGTCATTCTCCCCTTACCCTTACTCATGTTTATGTATGAATTGTCTAGGACTATGATTATGTTTTTGTGTTGATTGAAAGACTATTCTCATGAACACACTATGAATACGATGTGAAAGGTTTACTCACATGTTGATGATTCTAAAGTGAAAGGACATTCTCACTTAAGGAATCTATGAGCTATTATGATGATATGATTGGTTTGAGTACCTAGTGCATTCTCTTAGGACCATGAACTTAAGTAAAGACTTAATATGACTTTAAAGGGAATTATGCTTAGCATCGAGTGGATATGAAAATGAGATGGAGGCTTTTACGTTTAGCAAGTCCAGCTTCCCAATGTATGTTATCTCATGGGATGGAAACCTTTTACGTTTAGCAAGTCCGGGTTTATAGTAGCAATCCCCATATTCCATAACTATGTGCCAACATAGGTATATAATTAGTGGATCCATCTAGAAGCTATTATGTACGTTGTACCTTAGGCAAGTAGGACACCTCTTTTCGGTGTGGGGGTAGAACACCGGATTCCATGTAGTTCACATGGTCTATGTCGGTTAAGGCTAAATTTCCCTAAAATGATAAGAATATGAATTATGATAAGAACATGAGCATGTTCTATGGTTTCTCAAGAGGTTCTACTTAGTATTAATGTGGGTATGAAACTTCATTCGTGCATTGCACAAGTAGGCTTTGAGAGTGGTCATGATATGTCTCTTTTATGATATGATGATTATGTGTTGAATTTATGCTTTATATGAATTATGAATCTGAATATGAACTATGCTTATGACTTCTTAATGAGCTTTACTTAGTGTGAGTGTGGGTATGAGACTTCACTTATACATTTCACAAGTATACTTATAAAGGGGGTTATGGTGATGTTCTCTTATGTTATGAAGGCTTATGAATTATGTATGAAAGATATGTATGAATGTTAAGGTTGACTTCACTTGTTATAAGTCATGAACATGAATGACTCCTTACTTATATATGTTGAATATGAATAAGGTAAAGTATGATATGTATGTTGTTGGTTGTCTAAGGTGATACTTAGTGTAGATAGGATTATGGGATCCTATCTATGCATTGCACAAGTATGGCTTAGGATTGCTTATGTGATAGTTATTGTATGATGAGATGATCTTGGTATTGGACTATGAGTATGAACTATGTCTTGTGAAGATTGGTATATGCATTATACTTATGTTGGAGACTATGCTTGTGATAATGATGATATCTCTTATGCTATGATGAATTGTATGTGACTTGCTTTATGAGTTACATTCTCCAACTATTTTAAAGATGATGTTCAAAAGTGGCATATAGCATGGTTTCAAATAAAATGTCCCTTTTATGCATGTTTTAAGGATTTTTTGCATGGTTTCCGTATTTAGTACTTTTTGTGCTAACCCCATCTTTCTATATTTTCTATAAGTGTAGGCTTTGGAGATATGGGATTCCATCCTCGTGGCTAGGACCATAGGAGATCAAGAAGAAGAAGATTGGTGAGACCTCATAGTATTTGAGGGCTTGACCATATGTCCTTTATGTCTTTCTTTTATGTTTTAGACTTTTTGTAAGGGTCGTGTCCCTAAGATTGTATTCAAAGATTTTTTAATCCAAATGTTATAGACGGTTTGAGACATAGTGTATAGACTCTCTCTCATTTTATAAAAGACTTCGATTGTAAAGAAAATTCCATGCTATTTTCCTATGATCTTATGACTATGATTATGCTAAGGGCTTGTATGAGACCCCTTCAGGGTCGAGTACGCTGTGCTACGTCTAGGGTGTACTCTCGGGTCGTGATACTCTATGAGTGACATAAGCACTGTCGGGACAAGTCCCCGACTACACCCAACTGTACAACAAAAGTAAACATCCTCTGATAGCCCCAAGATAAGATGGAGCGTATCAACTCACAGTTGAACCTGAATCCTAGCGGGTGGGTCGATTAGAGTCCCTGTCTGTACCTGCTCGCACGAAACAAAAAGCAGCGTCCACAGGAAAAGGGACGTTAGTACGAATAAAAATGTACTATTATGTAAAGCGGAAAATAGAATCATAAATATTTACTCTAAAAGGGTAATAAAGATACCACCTAAAACTGAAACTCAAATAATCTCCATGGCTGACAGCTGGTCCTACTACTTAATTATGCATGATATGCTCGTATAATCGTATGGCGTGAATACATGCATACATACATATATATATATATATATATATATATATATATATATATATGCAAATGAATGACATACCCAACCAAATG
>JAJOOO010019375.1:0-10197 GCA_029582685.1 Solanum piurae | reverse complement strand
TTAGTTTCAATTTTGCTAGATCTAGTTGGGGCATGTCCCAACATTTCTAGTCAGTTTAGAGGCTTATTTCAGACATAGTTAGATTCAACTTAGTATTGGGTTAATAACTTCTTTGTATTAAACTCATCAGTTTTCATTCATTTCAGATTTAGTATATGGGTATTACCCATCGTTTCAAATTTATTTATGATTTAGCTTCCGCATCAGTTTATTATCTTTAGTATGCTCATGATCATGCCAATAGGGTTAGCTTGGGATAACTTGTGGTCCTAGGTCCCGTGTTCGCATCTTGGGGGTAGTCTCGAGGCGTGACATAAAGCAACATGTCTGGCCCTCACAACACTTATCTGGGTGGGTTCTACCACACTTAGCACATGCAGGAGCCCAGTTACCTCATTGTGCCAAACTACCCTGAGACTGTGCAGGTCTAGCTCTGAAGTTCTACGAATTTTGGCCATTATACTTGCCTTTGTTTCTGGGTGCAGGTGCACTAACAGATGATGGAGCAGGTCCCTTTTGCTTTTGCTGAAAGGAAAAACGGTTCACATTACCTTTCTGCTGCCCAGACTCATTTCCTGTCTTGGCTTTCTTATTTCTGAACTCTTCCCTGTCCCTCAACTTCTCTTCCTCAACCTGCTGCACATAAACCATCAACCTTGATATGTCCATGTCCCCAATAAGCATTGCATCCCTACCTTCCTTACTCGACAGACAAGACAGCCCAGCAACAAACAAGCTCAATCTACTCCTCATGTCCACAACCATCTCCGGAGCATAACGGGATAGTTGGGTGAACTTCAACCCATACTCATGAACACTTAGAGAATCATGTTTAAGTGTGAGGAATTCACGTACCTTGGCCTCTTTCAATTCTCAGGGAAAGAAACGCCCCAAGAAAGCTTCCTCAAAATAGGCCCAACTCGCAAGTGGTGCATCCTCAGCAGTACCCCTTTCCACTGGTCGAACCAAGTCCTAGCAACATTATTCAGTTGATATGCAGCCAGTTCAATTCGCTCAATATCTTCCACATGCATAACCTCGAATACCTTCTTCAGCTCCTCAATAAAGTTCTCTGGATCCTCAGTAGTGTTCGAACCAGTGAAGCTTGGAGGATTCATCCTCAAGAACTCACGAATCCTTGAAGTGTCAGCTCTTTCATTTCGAGCTCCCATTTGCTGACCAACCTGGTTAGTCATAGCTTGACTCAGCATTCTAATTGCCTCTCTGAACTCATCATTAGTAACTTCCCCTTGAGGTTGTACTCCAGGTGCATTAGGTAACTCTTGTTCCTCAACATTGCGTCTCGCAGGACGACCTCTGACAACTCTTCGTGGAGGCATGATTATCTAAAAACACGCGCAAGCACGAATTAGAATAAAATTTTTAGAGATCAAACTCTAACGCACGAAATTAGAGTGAAAGAAGTGAGAAATTTTCCTAAATGTTGTAGCCTACTAATTATAGATGTGGCGCGCTTCACACCGGTAACTAGGACTCTACAACACGACTTCATAGACTCCCTAGGACTCTTGAACTTTGTGCTCTAATACCAAGTTTGTCACACGCCGATCCTACACCCTGGATATGGCCAGCACTCGAGAACCATTGATGTCCCCAAGCGAACCCTTGGCCTGGCTTACTTACTCAGTGGAAGACTTAAACACAAGAGATATAACTCATACATAACTTAAGAAATAATAGTTTAGCCAAAATGGCAACTCAGTCTTTAAACAACATCTATATGAATAATGTAAAGACTACTGAACTACTAACTGTCTATGAAGCCTCTAAAACAACTAGATGGATGTTGGGAAAAACCCCACAACATCGTAATGAACTAAACTAGAAAAAGAATAAAAGAGTCCTCTGAAATGCAAGGAGGCTCACCAACAGACTCTGAATGCTCAAGCTGGATCAACGAGGCGCTGGGTGCTGATCCTGGTTACCTGCGTCTGCATCATAAGACGATGCAGGCCAAATGGCATCAGTACATTGAATGTACGAATATACGAGTTGGAATGCTAAACAATACGTAGGCTTGAAAAGATTCTGAAAGAAACACTTACCTTGGCTCTTCTCAACTCATGAATAACTTAACTAAAAAATAAAGCAATGAACACATGCAATATATGAAAATCTTTATAAATCAATAATAGCAACTTAATTCGTTAAGGAATATGCAATAACAAACTCAACTTTACTCATATAATAAAGTAATATAGTTTCTGTGGGAGATTCTCTAACTGACAACCACCACTATGAGCCTAAGTGGTAATACAACGTCTTGCCCACACTGCCAGAACTGTCCTATACGTTGTCGTCATATAGAACGCTTAACCTAGTGGATCCACTAGCTTAACTTATGTGATCATCTAAAAAACATGACCCATTAATACACATGATGGCTACATGGTTTATGGAAACTTGAGTTAATATGAACTCGCATCCCCATATCGGTGCTCAATACTACTCCCAAAAATATACTTAGCTCATATGTTTTAAAAACAACTTCCTTCTTTGGTTTGAGGTAATTACTCAAAACTTAGCTTTAAAACCTCTTGGAATCGATGTTCCATTTTCTTGCTCAAATGTGAAAAACATTTATAAACTCTTAGGGAATATTTATTTCCCTTATAGCCTCTTTGAGAAATGAACTCAACTCTTTAGTCTTAGCTTAACTCGAAACTTTTAGTCTTAAAACAAAGTTAAAACATTTGTAAAAGACCCTTGAAAACTTTGATGACTTCACTTGACTTGACTCTTAACTTCGCTTGAATTGACTTTTAACTTTCCTTGAATTGAATTATGGATTCAAGGATTATGATTTGTGATAGGAAAGATCTCTTGATGTTTAGGAATAGTTTCGATTAACTAAACTTGAGAAGGTTACGAAAACATCGTCTTGGAACAAGTCCGCGATGCGGAGATGCTCCTAAATAAATGCTCGCAAAATTAAATTTTGAGACAGTGTGGTCCACGTCCTCTCCGCGATGCGGAGCAGATTTTTGTTCACAGGGGGAACAAGTTCGCGACGCGGACTTGTTTCATGAACCTTACTCGACTTTTTCCTTCTTCATTTTTCAGCCTCAACCCACCTAAATTCGATTATCTTTCTGAAATTCATTTAAAATCCCTATGCCCAGCATGTATACTCAAGAAACTAACTCAAAGCAACCCTAAACTCAATGTAAGGATTTCATAAACCTCTCAATTCGTCCTAATTCGCTAACAAAATTCGAATTCAAGAATATTTGGCAAGAACATCAATTTTCCAACTCTTCTAGGACGAATTTCACTGAATTAAACATGCTTGGCGCGTGGGTGAATGAACCCAACGCTATGAGAGACTCACATACCTGGTGGGATCAAATCCTTGAAGAAATCTGAGATCAAATCCTTTCGAAATGATGAATCTTGCTTTTTCTCTTCCCTTTTCTCTTGCGTTCTTTCTCCAAAAAGCCCTAACTCTATTTCTCAAAAGCATAAACTGAACCCAGTCAGTTTGGCCCCTAAAAATATTACCAAAAATGAATTAATTAAGTTGGGTAAGGAAAAGACCAAACTACCCCTTAAAAATCCGGATTGGACTTTCCTTATTCCAACAACCCAACTTTCAATGGACATAACTAACACATCCAAACTCGGAATCGCCTAAACTTGGCGGCGTTGGAAAGATTATTTCAAGGGCTTTCCAACCATATCTGAAAATATATCTAACGCATCCTGAGCTAGAAGTTATGGTCATTTGAAGTTGACCAAAAGTCACTTTTGCTAACTTAACTAAATTTCCAGATTTCCTTATACTTTCCAAAAATGACTATTTCCATATTTTAAACTTCTTCCTAGTTATTTCAATTTGCGAGATGTTACAAAAGTCATAAGAAAATAGCCTTAAGACTAAAATTAATAGAAATAGAAATAAAATCTATTAAAGAAAATCTTCCCGGAAGAATTACTAATTTAATAGAAAAAACAGAAAAACTTTACAAAAAAGTAAGTAAAAAATACATAAATGAACTCTTAGCAGAAAAATTCTCTAGCAAAAGTTCATATAAAAAAGGTAGCCTAGATGAAAAACTCATTCAGGAGTTTTTGAAAAAACAAAAAGAACTAGAACAATCTAGTAAAGAGACTCTAGAAGAAAATAATGTAGAACAAATCGAAAAAGGTGAAAACCTTGAACAAAAGGATGAATGAACTAGATGAACTTATTTATGTACTAGAAGTCCTTGATCTTTCAAATAAAAAATTAAAAGTTCTTATGAACAAAGGTGATACCGGAGGACCCCCAAGGAAAGTTTGTTAAAGGGGAAGGATCAAACACCTTAAAAGAAGAACAAGAACCAAAATATAATTCTGAAAGAAATTTTGCACCACAGGCAAAAAGAAACAAAGATTTTATGAGTCAATATCATAATAATAATAAATCAAAATACATGCCAAACAGACTCCCAACAGGAGATGTAGGAACAACCCAATTGTTGGATCTAAATTGTAAAAGAGAACCAGAGTTAGATCTGGATATATGGGCAAAAAATATATATTTTTTCTTCCTATTAGAAAAAGGAGTAAACTACACAGATGAAGAAAAATATGTCATTATGATAAATACTTTCACCGGTAAGGTAAGTAATTGGCATACAAGAATATCAGATGATGTGAAAGGAATCATCAAAAATCGTACCATCGAAGGATTCAAAAATTCCCTTCAAGAAGGAATAAGAAACCTGGTACAATTTATAGGAAATAAATTCCTAGGTGGCGAAGGAAGCACCTCTCAAAATAGAGAAAAATTGTGAATAATCGCAAAACAACAATTAGAAAAAGTGCAAATATGCAAAATGAGTTATGTTCAAGAATACACTTGTGAATTCGAAGAATATTATTATAAAATATTTGATAGCAGTAAAGAAATGATGCCATACCTTGAAAAATATTATCAAAAATTACCGGGTTTTTGGGCCAAATACTTCAGAGAAGAATACGAAAAAGAAAATAAAGAAGGAGATACTCGTAGACAAAGAATATCTTTCTTAAATAATAGACTTGGAAAATTATGTATGGCACATAATATACAAAGAAAAGCCAAAAGAATCAATACCCAAATTTATTGTCTAGATACAAACGCAACAACTCAATGGGGATGCAATGATAGAGCCTATAAGAAACGGAAAAAGATTAAAAAAGGCTTAATCAAAAGAAAAAATATTTCAAGGAAAAACTATATACCTAAAAAGAGGTATTATAAAAAGAAAAATAATTTTAAAAGGACAACAGAAAAATGTAAATGCTACAACTGTGGCGAAGAAGGACACAAAAATTACGAATGTAACAAGAAAAGAGTAAAAATATCAAAAATTGATAGACTAAAAATTGATTCAGATTTGGAATCTGTAACATTAATAAAAAAGTGATGAATTCTATGAAGAATTATATGAAGAATATTCAACCAGCTCAGAGGAATCTGACTAAATGAATCACGAAATACAAAAGGAAGCTGACAATTCAATACAAGTTATAGAGACTGAAGAAGATCAAAGGGGATATGCCCTAAAAGAAACATTCGATGGCGAATTATTAAAGAAAATCTAAGGATTACAACTGAATCTTAAAACTGAAGATAATATATTCTGTAGAATGTAAAGAATGTTTGCAAGAAATAAAATTTCATACCATGAATATCAAGAAGTAGAAAAGGTAATAGAAATTACCCAGACTACAAGAAAACATAAGTTAAATCTTTTAACTAAACCAATGATCGAACAGATCCTCAGGAAAATTCCTGAAAGAAAAAGGAAAAAATGAATTATGTCCATTTAGGAGGAATCCAGATTCAAGTTAAATCAACTTTCAAAGAAGGGATCAATTGCCCTATTGTCATCAATCTTTCAGATGAAAGATTCATCAATGCCAGAGAAGGAAATCTTGGTATAGTTCAAGGTAACCTAGCCTATACCAGACTTCTATTTACATATTATCCAAAGTATTTCACTTAGTTGTATAAATATGGTAGATTTACCAATACAGTTAGACACAATAAGAATAATAGTTCCTTGTTATATTACAAATCACGAAAGTGATCACAACCTAATCTTAGGAAATAGGTTCCTTAATAGTCTAAATGACTATAGCATAGGGAAGAATGGAGTAGAAATAAGTTACAAAAATGAAACTTGTTTCATACCAAAAATCTAAAATTAAGAACGAGCAACGTTAATACTTAAAGACGCCAATATCATCATTAGAGTAAAGCCTATGCTCTACAACGAAGATGATAAAATTGAGTTTAAAACTCAACTCAAGGAATTAATAAACCTAAAACTTATTAGGATGAGTAAACGCCCTCACAGCAGTCCTACGCTTATGGTAAGAAACCATGCTAAGATATAAAGAGGAAAGGCTCGAATGGTAATAAACTATAAAGAGCTAAATAAAAATTGTATATTTGATGGATATTTTATCCCAAATAAAAAATCTTACAAACCTTGCCAAAGGAAAAACTTATTTTTCAAAATTTGACTGTAAAAGTGGATTTTGGCAAATAAAATTAGCAGAAGAATCTATCTCATTAACAGCGTTTAGTACGCCTAATGGACACTACGAATGGTTAGTTATGCCTTTCGAATTACAAAATGCCCCTCAAATCTTTCAAAGAAAGACGGACAAAATATTTTCTGAAAAGAAATTTTTAATCTTCTATATAGATGATATACTAATATGTTCTAACACATATCAAGAATATTTAACGCATCTGAAAGAATTTTCAGAAATATGTTTACAAAACAGAATCATTATAAGCCAAAAAAAGGCAGAAATAAATAAAAATGAAATAAAATTCTTAGGAATGATTATTTCAAAAAATGGAATCGAGTTACAAACTCACATCTCAAAAAAGATTGTAGAATTTCCTGACAAATTAACAACCAAACAGGAAATACAGCAATTTTTAGGATGTCTTAATTATACAGGAAAATTTATTCCAGATCTAGCTAAGAAAAGGAATATCTTGCAAAAATTGATAAGAAAATCCAACAGACTTGGATGGACTGAAGAGCACACCCAGTGCATTAAGCAATTAAAAGAAGAATGCTCTAAGTTACCAAAACTTAGATTACCAGAAGAAATCGATAATTTAGTTTTACAAATGGATGCTTCTGATTATCATTGAGGAGCATTATTACAAATCGATTTGAATGAAATCTGAAGGTACACAAGTGGTACTTTTAATGAGGCTGAAATAAAATATTCCACCAATGAAAAGGAATTATTAGCTATTGTTAAAGGAATTAGGAAATTTTCAGCTTTTCTATTACCAAAACAATTTGTTATTAGAACTGATAACACACGGGTATCAGGATTAATTTCAAACAAACATCCATTAGAACCGCAACATAAAAGATTGCATATGTGGCAGATTTTGTTATCATTCTACTCTTTTAAAATAGAACATATTAAAGGAGTTGACAACTTTCTTGCAGATTTTCTCTCAAGAAACGTCCAATATGGAAAATCGAACACAAATTCTGGTTAACAAAATATTTGAAAAAATGCAATTTGTGGAAAAGTCCATTGATGACAAAAGCCACAAACTATTCACTATCAGAGATGAATTAGCCAGCTTGTCCAAACAAGCAAGTAAGATGCAATATGAAATCAATCAACTTAGCGATGACCAGGCTAAAAACATGAATGAATTCCTATTGCTATGTGAGCATTTGGACACATGTCCAAGAAGGAATTCAAATCCTGAAGGGAATATTACTCCCAATAAAGTGGCAGGAGATGTCTCACTAGCACCTAGTGCCTAAAACATCTCATCGGTAAGCATGGATATGCCGAAACCTGAGTCCAAGGACAAAGGTAAAAGCCAAGCAAATAAAAAAGATGTCAATTCTTTGAAACAAGAGAAGAGCACATCATCAACGAAAGTTGAAAAAATTATCTCTGGAAAACCAGAAGGTAGTTCTAACAAAGTTCCATCTAGAACAAAAGTTTTTTCATCTTTTCAGGTTGGAAAGAAAAATCCAAAGGAAGAAGAATATCTTGCATTTACAAGATATATTTACAACCTCCCTGAAGAAAGTGGAGAAACATTCGGAGTTTTAGGGACAACTAGTTTGTTTCCAAGAATTTTGATATTTCCAAACGGATCACCAGGCTTTACAGCTCAATTATTTGAATTTGAATACTTAGACCGAGTGTATGCTAAACCGGACCTACAGGAGATATTCAAGTTACCAGAACAACTGAGGAATACAGTAAAAAACTATGCACAAGGTGAATGAGTATACTGCAGATTCTTTAGCATAAGCATGGAAAACAAAGATTTGCAATTATATTTTCCATAGATTAACTATATCACGGTGGAAAAATTAAAAGATTTCAATATCAAAGCAACGGGTGTTGATAAAAAACTTCCACACCTAAACAAAAAATGAATACAAGAAAAACAAGCCTTAGGAATTAAAGCATTGTATTTTATTCTCAAACGTTTTTACAATGAAGATTACAAAGTCTTAGACCATGATCATGATTGGGTCTTGATGACTAAAGGAAAATTCAAATAAAAAATATTGAATGAAAAAATCCTTGACATTGAGCTTCACAGACTAGATGCCACGAAAGAGACATGGAAGATTGCTTGCAAGTTTCTAGACCACAAACATTCAGGTAAAGAAGATGAATCTGAATAAAGCCTCAACGGAGTAAAAACAGCTGTAAAAGAAACGATGTAGATTGTCAAAAAATGACAAAGCAAAAGACGTAAGCACCTACGCCATGAAGAAAGAGACAGAAGGGAATCTTATCTCTTTATCTCTTGTCAACTTTATCTCTTTAGTCAAAAAGAGATATCACATCTGGTCGGCCATCATCATCTTTACAACGATGATTGAAGGACGAAAGAAGAATTATCAAAGTTTTGGGGAAAGTCCCTGCAAAACAAAAATGTAATAATTAGTCCCTCCTTATATCTATAAAAGGAGATAGAAATCCCACTGAGAAGGTAGACTAAGTTTTCTCAAAAACCACCCATTAGAGAAAAATATTAGGTACCTCAAGAAGTGAGTAGAAACTTCTCCCGTCAGGGAAAAGTATTTTTATGTTCTACGTATTATGTAAATATATGTATGGTTTGTAAGTAAAGATAATAATATGAAATAAACAGTTTGGTTTCTATACATCTCTTCTCTAAAATTCCCAGAATAGTTTTAAGTGAAGGTTGCGATCTTGCCTGAAGGAGGAATAGTAGCCGGTAGACTGAGGTCGTGGAGGCGAAAAATTGTTCATATCCTGAAACGAGAACTGTTGCGGTAGTGATAGAAACTATTCGACGAACGAACATGAGAAAAGTATAAACACAAAACTTGGTATTTCATAATTATTATCTTTAAAATCAAATTATATTCATATTTTTATTATATACATAGAATTAAAAATACTTAGTATCTATAAGGAAATAAAGCATTATGATTGTCATGTTTGTATACTATACTACATGCTTATTAGCATAATATGAAACATATTCAATACCACCTACACTTGGTAAGAAAAAGAGCATGGAAACATCGCATAGCTCTATACAACTTAGATAAATCTATACAAAATCTAGAAAAGGCTTATTATCTGTAAGCTTAAAATCTATAAAATTGATAGTAGTCATCCATGAGGTAAACATGATCAGAATACAAGAGTATTTTGAATATAAAAATGCAAAAGGTATTTTAAAAAGAAATGACCTTTATACAACATAAAAATGCTTAATGCATATTAATTCCGCATACCATGTGTCCGAGGATACATCACATCCCCCCTATGAATAATCATTTTGTAATTTGTTCTATAGGCTCTGATACCAATAGAGAGGTTGTGATGTATCCTCGGACACATGGTGTGCGGAATTCATATGCATTAAGCATTTTTTATGCTGTATAAAGGTCATTTCTTTTTAAAATACCTTTTGCATTTTTATATTCAAAATACTCTTGTATTCTGATCATGTTTACCTCATGGATGACTACTATCAATTTTATAGATTTTAAGCTTACAGATAATAAGCCTTTTCTAGATTTTGTATAGATTTATCTAAGTTGTATAGAGCTATGCGATGTTTCCATGCTCTTTTTCTTACCAAGTGTAGGTGGTATTGAATATGTTTCATATTATGCTAATAAGCATGTAGTATAGTATACAAACATG
>JAJOOO010019374.1:0-11376 GCA_029582685.1 Solanum piurae | reverse complement strand
CACACAAAAAATAATAATTCATTCAGGTATACAACCTATGGTTACACTATTCCATTGGGATCTACCCCAAGTCCTTGAGGATGAGTATCTTGGCTTTCTAAACACACAAATTATGTAAGTGTAAAACATTTTTTTGAGCAATTTTTCTCAAGTTTTTGAAAGAATAGAGATAGTAACAAATTTGTTGTAGTTATGATTTTCAAGATTATGCAGAATTGTGCTTCAAAGAATTTGGTGATAGAGTTAAACTTTGGACCACAATAAATGAACCAAGTGGCTATGCAATTACTGGTTATGACATTGGCATTTTTCCTCCTATGAGATGCTCTTCTTGGAGGACCAGTGGTTGTTTTGCTGGTAACTCTTCCACTGAGCCTTACATAGTTGCCCATCATTTGCTTCTTGCTCATGCACAAACAGCCAAGTTATATAGAGACAAATATCAGGTATTCGCTCTGTCTCAATTTATGTAGTATTGTTTGATTGGATGGTAAGTACAATCAAGAAAAACCTCTAGAACCAATATGGGTTGTGGTGCGTGGTCGAACTGCTTCACCCTTAATTACCAGATGTTTCGTGTTCGAGCTCTGGATATGAAAAAAAATCCTTATGAGAGAGTCACCCTCCATATGAGCCCTGCAGTGCGCGATCTAGATTTAATCGGGGCTCCAAAGTATGCTTCGGACATCGGGTGGAAAACAAAAAAAAAAGAACCTCTAGAATTGCGGTCTAAAACTAGTTGTAAACATTTGTGTAACTTTAAATCATTGTTTTAGGATAAATGAGAAGTTTAAAGTTAAATTATTTTTAAATATAGAAAGACAACTTTTGTTTTGAGACAGACTAAAAATAAAAATATGTAATTATAGTTTGATTCTTTCCTAAATATTGAATTATGAATATTCTTAATTTAGTCATTTCTATCGGGAAAAAAAGTATCATCATAATTATAGATTATTCTATTTTTTTGCCATCTGATAAATATTTTATATTGAGAATTATAATTTTTATATATGTTATATATAGGTATCGCAGAAAGGAGAGATTGGAATAGTACTAGTGGCTAGTTGGTTCGAACCCTATTCCAAGAGGAAGAAAGATATAGACGCAACACAACGAGCAATCGACTTCTCGCTTGGATGGTAAGTACAATCTCCATATATAGGTAAAAACAAATTAAATCGAATTGAATTATAAAATTTCAATAGTTCAAATGAAGCGTGACATCAATAAATTACACATTTCAGGTTTATACATCCATTAATATATGGTAATTATCCAAAAATTATGTGCAAAATCGTGGGAGATCGTTTACCAAAATTCACAATAGAAGAAGCTGAGATGGTGAAGGGTTCCTCTGATTTCATGGGACTAAATTACTATACAACAATGTATGCAACAAATCTTAATGTTACTCCAAATAAAGAAAACATTAGCTACCTATCAGATTTTCAAGTAAATCAAACAGGTAATTAATTGATTATTATTATTATTATTATTTTAGAAATTGAAACAAATAGTCTCTCATAAAAATAATAGTTGATAAATATTGTTTCTTATATTCTTATTGTATATTAATATATATGATATATACATAAGTACCTTTTTGGAATGAAATAGTGTATATTAGACTAGCGAATGCAATCATTTCTAGTGTCACACTCTACAATAAAAATAATTTTTAGCGGCAATAAATATATATATTAATAAAAAGTGGTAAAGTCATATCGGTAATAGTTAAGTGTCATTAAATCCAATATCGCTAAAGGTTTTAGGAATATATACAAAGTATTATTCAACATTTTCTATTTAAAATGCAATGTTCGAAAACTATATAAAAACTACTAATAAGTTACAATCTTTCTCATAATATGATGAAAATATAGCTTGAAATATTAATCAATATAATGAAAATATAGCTTGAAATAGTAATCATAGTTTATATTGTTTTAACTTTGGAAAAATGAAATGTAACAAGTAAAAAGTAACGTAATAATATTTTAGTCACAAAACTATAACACTTCATCTTTTGTTGTTTTCTTTTCTTTTGTAGTGGAAAGAAATGGAAAGCTTATTGGTGAAGCGGCATGTTCTTATACTCTTAATTTTAATTATCATTATTATTATTTTTCTTCATTGATTAATCTTTTTAATAATATAACATTTGTTTTTAAATTATTTTTTTTTGGATGCAGACAGGATCGGCAGTTTTCCATGTTGTCCCTAGAGGAATTTTAGAAGTTCTTGTCTATACAAAAGAAAAGTACAATAATCCAAAAATTTACATAACAGAGAACGGTATAATAATAAATATTTTTTAAAACTGACTTTATTAATTTACAGAATTATTTTTTGTAGAAATTTAATTTAATTTTTTTATTAATTTTTTTTGGTCATGAAAAGGTATGAGTGATGGAAATGTAACAATGGTTGAGAAAGGAGTGAATGACTTGCAAAGAGTGGATTTCTTACGTCGCCATTTCTTGGCCCTTAATGCAGCCCTTAAGTAAGTAATTAATTATCTTCTTAATTTAATTAATTATAGTTTATCTTTCCCTTTCTTTTATGCTAATACTAATATTTGAAACGCAATTATCTTACAAGTTAATTTATAAGTTACTCTTATTTATTCAATATATTTTATGAAAATTGAACAATATTAAAAAAGAAATGCTACATTAATATTGAAGATATAGTTACAAACATCGGATAATTTCAGAGACTTCCCTTTAGATTTTCGCTCTATAACACTCACTTTAATTTCAATTTACCTCGAGGGAAAAAGGGGAATATATATATATTAGTGTTTTGTAAATTTAATAATTTACATTCATGTTTTAACTTTATTTCTTATTTGTTATAAACAGGAAGGGTGTGGACGTAAAGGGCTATTTTGCGTGGTCGTTTTTGGATAATTTCGAATGGAGTTCAGGATACACTCAAAGATTTGGTCTTAATTATGTTGATTACAATGATAATCTAAACAGATATCCCAAACATTCTGCTCTTTGGCTGAAGAAATTTCTTCTTAATTAAATACAAAATTAACAAGTAACATGTCTAGTGTAAGATTTAAATGACATCGAAATATATTCATAATGAGAAAAAGTTAAGACTTAGCAAATGTCAAAGGATATCTACATCATGTGGATCAAGTTTCCTATTAATATTTCTGTTCGAAAAAATGAGCCTCGATAATAATGAGTACTACCTACACTCAGATTAGGCGACGTTTGATTGTTTGAACATGCAATTTCATATCGCGACATAAACTTATGAGATGAAACCAGCGTTAGAACATGTGATTTCATGCTAAGATGAAATTTCAAATTCTCCAAAATGCATGATTTGAGAATTTCAAATACAAAAATTGACCCACAAATTAAATTTTGTAAAAACAAACTCACATTTATATCTACTAACCATTTATGTCATATGTAAATAAAATTTACAATTCATATAATTACTTTCTCATAAAACAATTATTATCACCAATATAAAATTTATTATTACTTCAAATCAATTCCTAATGCTTGGTTGGTGAATGAAAAATATTTTTCAAAAAATATCTTTGATTTTTTTCTAGAGAGTAGAAAATATTTTTTATCTAACCCTAAAATTCAAACACAGAGCTGACCCAGGACCTGAATTCGACTCTCGACTCGGGAATCAAAATTCAAACGGGGATCCGACCATGACACTCAAACCTAGACACGACCCCAATGATTAATCTGGGATCCAACTCTAACACACAATTTGAAACCTCACCCCGACTTTCAATCTGACACATTCAAACTGAAACCGACCCTAACCTCGACACTAACACCCAACTCCAATAACTAATTTGAGGTTAATATCGATATTGATTCAGAATAGACCCCGACCCAATGCCTGAATCGGGACCCGACACCCAACATTATAAAAAAGTGCGAATTACATGGGGATTTTTTTGGGGATTAGTATGAAAATTCGCAGAAAACTTATTATCCTGCAAATTTTCATACTAATTCCCAGGAAAATCCCCATGTAATTCACAGTTTTCTTGTAGTGCAAATTGAAACCCAACTTTCAAATCAAAATCCAACTTTGACATCCAAAATGGGTCCTCATTTTTTAACCAGGACCCGACCCCGACTCCTTACCCCATTGAGATCCATGATTTGACTCCGACACACAATTCATGACGTAATCCCGACTCTCAATCTGACATATTCAAACTAAAACTAACCCTAACCTCGACACCTACACCCGAACTCAATGACTAATTTAAGGTAAATCGAGATATTCATTTCGGAATAGAACCCAAACCAACGGATAAATTAGGGCCCGACACCAAAATCGAAACCCAACTTTCAAATCAAGATCCGTCTTTGACATCCAAAATGGGTCCCAATATGTTAATCGGGACCCGACCCAACCTCGACTTCTAATCTAAGACCCAAATTTTGAACCTGATCCCGACACTCGATGTGGGATCCGTCTTCAAAATTAGAACCCGTGACTCATAATTTGGAATCCGACTTTCGACTCCGGACCCGACCCAAAAATGCAACCTGAGCCCCGACTCCGACTCTCGATCTAGGACCTAACCCCCAAAATCGGGATCCAACTTTTGAATCAGAATTTGACCTTAACACCCGATGCGGTACCTGACCCTAACTCCTGACCTAGAATCCGACTTTCAAACAGGGACCCAACCCTAGCTTCTTTATTGAGACCGAACCCCGACTCTTAATCATGGACCTGACTTTCGAATTAGGTCTCAAACTTGATATGCAATGACTTACATATTTTAATTTGGCCCCTACACTCGATCCTTGACCCATGATGGATTTGGGACTCAAACCTGACAAACTAATATGGGATTTGACCTCTACTCTCGATCATAAATCTGACTTTGACACTTGACTCGAAAATCCACCTCGACACCTTATTCAGAATCCAACCTCGACACCTAACTGGAGATTCGATCTCAAATCCTAATTCGGGACCTAACACAAAAAATGGGAGCCGACCCAAACCCAATTTGGGACTCGAGAGTTTTCTCATCAATTTTTAAATATATAATAAAGTAATAATGCATTGAAAAATGTCTTTTTGGTACCATAATACTTTTCTTATTTTTCTAATAATAAAATTATAATAAAGACAATATAATTTATTTCACCGATCGTCGATATATTTAATTAATTTGATCACAAAATTACAATTAATGACATTACTTAATCATACTTACTTTTTATGCTATTATTCCATCTTTATTATAAAATTTGAATGAAATAAACCATAGTCATCTTCGTCTCGATTAGGATGAGATTCAAAAAACGGCTGACCTAGGGTTCCTTCCTAGCCAGCAGTTGCACAACTCTCATGGCTGCTACGGCCACTGGAAGGCCTCCTTTCGAGGCTGTCCAGCCCGCCCCACCACCCTAAACCACCACATACGCCACCCTTTTCAATTTCAATACTATAAATCCTAAACAATTTGCTCTAATTAATTTCAATGGAGGAAAAGTAAGACTTTATGATTGAAGAGGGATTTCATCAAGCAGTGGTGTTTAAATTATCCTATGGTGCGCCAGATTTAAAGGTATTAAGGTCAATTTTACCGAAATATCTTGGTACCAAAGGCAATTGTTTAATTGGCTTACTTTTTCCAAAGACAAATTTTATTGAGATTTGATCAATATGAAGATTATGTACTAGATTTATCTCGCTCAATTAATTATCTTCTCTACAATGGAGAGGAGCACCAATGTAGGGTTTTTCCATGGTCCATTGGATATAATCCTAAGGAGGAAACGACGTTAGCTGTGGTTTGGATTTCTTTACTGAGCTTATCTCCAAATTTGTTTGTAAAGAAGTCTCTGTTGTCTATAGCATCGACAGTTGGAAAACCAATAACTATAGATAAAGCTACGCAAATCAAGTCAAGACCCAACTCAGCTAGGGTCAAGTTTATACTTGATCTAATGGAAAAGCTTCCCAAATCGTATAAGATTGCAGTTTGTGGATGGAAAATCTGGTAAGTTGATCAAGGTTTTTCAGGAGATTGTATATGATAATCTACTTTTGTATTGCAATTATTGTAAGCACCAAGGTCATGATGAAGATAGTTATCGTTTGATCTCGAAAAGAAATCAAAATAACAAATAAATTGATGATTCCATTGAAGTTGCTTCAAAAGGTACTATCGATAGTGAAAAGTATCAGGTGATGCGAGAGAAATACTAAATGAAAAAAGAAAGGTTGTAGATGTCGATCAAAGTAAAGCTACTTCTTTAGATTGACAATTGGTTGTTGCCACTTCTGAGTAAAATCATACACACTCAATGTATGTTGTTACAAGTAATATTGGTGTCCAAACAACTATCGAAAATAAAGGGGAAATGCCAAGAGTTGGGGTTGATGCGCCGCGAGTTGGTTCAGACAAAAAAATAATGGATTCAGGACACAAACTAATGGATACATCTGATGTTGAAGATGCTGAAAATTCTGGGCAGCATGTTTTGAAAGTTGAAACCAAGAATGTAACTAAAAATTGGACACTGGTTGCACACAAAAAATCAACTAGTAATCGAAGCCTTTTCCCAACTAGTCAAAATAATTCTTCATGTAGTGAAAAGGGTGCGACTGAAAATTTTCATGACAGTGAGAAGAGGCAAGTTATTAGTAATGCCTCAAGAGACCTATTATGTTCGAATAGCTTTGATGCTTTATCGAAGACTACTGGAAAGCAAATAAAGTTAACAGAGAATGACAACTATTTGATCCAAGAAAAGCAGGTCTCACCACCTACTTTGAATAGCAAATTAAGTCCAGAAGCTCCTGTATTTGTGCCTATGTGTGATTGCAAAGAAGAATGAGTCAAGGGCCTTAGTGTCAAATACAATTGATTTGGGCGAGGATTCTCTTGATGAAGATGAGGAAGATATGCTGGACATATGCTTTGATAGAGTGGCTAGGAAATGAGATATATCACCTAGGCAACAAAGAAGTGGAAGCAACAAAAGTAAAAAGAAGACACATGGAAGACAACATAGTTGGGACGGCAAAATGACTGAGAAGTTTGTTCCAAGGCACTTACCGATGCGATAGGCAAAACAGAACCATTTGACAATATCAATAGGTTCGACAAGATCCAATAAATCCATAAAAAAGTATGAATTATCAAGTGTTGTTGGATAGGTGTGAAGAAGAAGACGATAAAAATACTTCAAGTTACTTTTGATGGGCAATCAATCTTTTTTAATTCATGCGTTTGTAATAGAATGTTTGAGGCTGATAACTCAACTTTCTTCTTGATTGACATATTTTTACATTATTTAAGCATCCTCATTTGTAATATCATCATGGAGTGTATATAGTACAAACTTTGTGGTGATCAGAAAATACTTAGTTCTTGTCACGACCCGGGGTTACCCCCTTGAAGTAACACGACTTACTTGACCCCAAAGGGGTCGCATACAAGCCTCATAACATACATGAACATAAAAGCGTAGGAAAAATAGTGCGGAATTTAAAACTTTTCTTTACAATCGAAGTCTCTTATAAAATGAAAGAGAATCTATGACACTATGTCTCAAACCATCTATAACATTAGAATCAAACTCTTTTAATTCAATCTTAGGGACACGACCCTTACATAAGTCAAAAACATAAAAGACATGTGGTTGAGTCCTCGAATACTATGAGGACTCACCAATCTTCTTCTTCTTGATCTACTAGAGTCCTAGCCGTGAGGTTGGAATCTAATATCTCCAAAGCCTACACTTATAGAAAATGTAGAAATATAGGATTAGCACAAAAAGTACTAAGTATGGAAGTCATGCACAAAAATCTAAAAACATGCATAAAAAGAGACATTTCATTTGAAATCATGCTATATGCCATTTTTGAACATCATCTTTGAAATAGTTGGAGAATGCAACCAATAAGGCAACTCACATACATTTCATTATAACATGAGAGATATCATTATAATAACAAGCATAATCTCCAACATCAAACATAATATAAATCCCAATTTTCATAATACATAGCCTCCAATCATAAAATAATACAAAGTCAAACACCAAGATCATCTCATCATGAAGTAATCATCACATAAGCAACCCCTAAGAAACACTTGTGCAATGTATGGTTAGTATCCCATAGTACCAACCCTACTAAGTACTCATTTGAAGCTACCTTAGTCATGCACTTCAATCTTAGACCTCATTATAAGCAATAATCACAAATAAAGAAATAGTCATGTACATTACTTGAATTATAAGGAAATTCATTCATAACAATGATCTATTCAATATACATGCATGCATTCAAATCTCGTCATAATGTAAAGGAACCATCCTATGATATCCTACTAAGTCTACTTGTGCAATGTGGAAGTGAAGTCTCATACCCCCACTTCTACTAAGTAAAACTCATTAAGAAGTCATAGTATAGTTCATATCTCATTCATTAACTTTATTATATAGGGAAAAGTAGCCACAACCGACATAGACCATGTGAACTACATGGAATCCGGTGTCGTGTAACCCCACACCGAAAGAAGGTATCCTACTTGCCTAAGGTAGGACTAAATGTATAGCTATAAGGTGGATCTACTAGCTAAGGTCCTATATTGGCACATAGTTATGGGATATGTAGATTGTTTCCAAAAACCCACCCTATTGCATTGGCGAAGGGGCTTCCATTTCATGAGTTCACTTTAATGACCCGCCTTATTGCATTGGTGGATGGGCCTTTTTCTCATTTTCCATATCCACTCGTTGCTAAGCATTATTCCCCAAATTATACATCATTAGTCTTGAATTGTATTTACATGTGTGAAAGAGTGCTCTACCGTTCGTTCAATACAATTCATAAAATAGCTCATAGATTCATTAATGTGAGAATGTACTTTCAACTTTAGAATCATAATTAGTATGTGAGAATAACTTTCACACCAAGATCATGTGTTCTCATGAGAATGGACTTTCAATCAACACAATAGGATCATCATGGTCATGTACATTTCGTGCATAATAATGTGTAAAGGTGCATATGAGAATTATACTTTCAATTAAGACCATTAATACATCATAATCATGTTTATGCATGGAGTGTGTGTGTTTATAATTGTCCTTGCAATAACACAACAACAACATTATCATCATAGACACTTCCCTCTCAAAGTGTTCATAAGTATGTACATAATATCACAATCATGCATCATTCACATATATTGCATTCAAGGATCATAGACCATGTAAATCAGCAAATCTAACATTTATCATAATAGATATGTATATAATCATAACTCAAATAGTTAATTCATTTGCATGTGTAAGCTCATATACTCACATTGTAGGTCATGTGGGTAAAGTCCTTCCACAATAGTACCTTATACAATTCAACATGCATAATAGCTCCATTCTTAAAGCCTCTACATTCATAGTTCATTCATTTTAGCTTTTACTCTTAAAGCCCTAGAAGTCATCTTCATGCTTCATGCATTACTCTCAAGCAATACCTCACATGATCGTTATGTAAACCTAACTCTCAAAGTAAACTAACCACATGCTTCACTTTTGATCAATTATAGACATATAACATCAAGTAAACCAATACTCAATACTACTCCAACCATAATTCATCATGTAAGACCTAATCAAGTTACTTCATATCTACAAGATTCATTCATAAGCAATTCATGTCTAGGTGATCTAGTCTAAGGCAATTCATTAAGAAGTTTTTCAATCTTAAAGGTTCACATCTAAACCCTCAATTTACCCCTTTCATGACATAACCCTAGAATCTTACGTTAATCAAGAATACATGTAGAATTACACTAACATCAAGTAACTACCTCATAATTAAACACCTCTACCTTCCAAGTGGATCAACATGTTCATATACAATCTTTATCAACATATACAACCCTAGCAAATTATCTTTCAAGGCTAAGAATCAAGATCAACCCTGAATTCTAGAATTACCATACTAGATAGAGAGATATCATGATTCAACAACATAATAAACATAAACATAATCAATTGTTAAGCTTCCCTAATCAATCAAGTTACACCTTAGTTCACAATTTAGGAAAAAGGGGAAATCATGGGTCCAAGGGAGATTTTCATCAAAATCCATCAATACTCCATTAATCCAATCATAAATCATCATAATCAATCATAATAAACCTTAATTAAATAATTAAATTCGTTTGGGAAAGAGACCCATGACTAGATTGAAAAATCCTAGAATTGGGGGATTTGAAAACATGATTTGAAGGGGCTTCTTGGTGATAGCTAACCAAGAATGAAAATCATCCATACCTTAGGGTTAGATTCCAATCAAATTTATATGAAAAAGACCTCTTCTTGAAGCTCTAGCTTGATCCCTTCCTTTGTTCTTCAATGGAGGTTCTAGAGAGAAGATTTTGGGAGGGAAAGGTAGTTGAGTTTTTTATTTGGGGTCTAGGGTTATGATGAGTTAATGAGGTGTTTATGGACTTAAAATACTTTATATACATGTATAATTACCATATTAAATGACCCCTAATGAAAACTAATTAAAAAGGAATTAGTTGGAAATTACTTACCTTGGCCGATTTTGACAGCACACAGGTGCAATTGACGGACCCCCATCCACGGACCGTGGATGGGTTCACGTCCCGTGCTGTCCTCTCGTGGTTTGTGTTAGAGACATGGTTTTGGTGGCCTTGACCTACGGAGCAAGACCACAAGCCGGGGTCAATCCACTGGCTGTGGATTGCATCCGTAGTTCACAAGATTCTGGCAGCTTTTGAGAACTTAGGCAACCTTAGGGGTTAGGCTTTAGGGTCCTCCCCAAGGACCCTTGGTTGGTCTTTGGGGGGTCGTACCTTGACGTTTAACCCCTAGACTCCTCAACCTAAGCTCAGGAAATATACAACCTAAAACCAAACATCAAACTCAATAGCTCACACGTTAGGCTCTAGTTTCACCTACTAGTTTCCATTAGACTCTAGCTTGGTCTTACTAGATTTCCGGGTTGTTACAGTTCTCTCTAGCTCTTATTTTCTTCATGCTTGTTAGGTAGTAGACGTTAGGTACTTCATTAGGATTAGTAAGGTAAGGTCTAGCCCCCCTTGCTTGCACTTATCCCTATTGATATTTTTTATGTTTAATAAAAGGCCACTAGACACTGTCTAGTGGTAAATTTGCAGATTTTTTTTATATAAAATTTGATTAGTTATAATTTTTTAAAATGAAGATAATATGATTAGTTATAATTTTTTAAAATGAAGATAATATGATTAGTTATAATTTTTTAAAATGAAGATCTCAATGAAAGAAGTAATTCATTTTAAGTTAAATGACAAGGAGAAAGACAAGAAAAAGGGAGGAT
>JAJOOO010019373.1:0-10554 GCA_029582685.1 Solanum piurae | reverse complement strand
CATTAAGGCTACACCCTCCGGTTCCTCTATTAGTCCCAAGGGAATGTAGAGAGGAAACAAAGATCGATGGATACACAATACCTGTGAAAACCAAAGTTTTGGTTAATGCATGGTCGATTGGTAGAGATCCCAAATACTGGCATAATTCAGAAAGCTTTATACCTGAGAGATTTGAGAATAGTAGTATTGACTTTAGAGGAAGTCACTTTGAATTTATTCCGTTTGGTGCAGGAAGAAGAATGTGTCCCGGAATGTTATTTGGTTTAGTTAATGTTGCACATCCTTTATCCCAATTACTTTATCACTTTGATTGGAAGGTTCCTCATGGAGTTAATCCAAATGATTTGGACACGATTGAAACAGAAGGATTAACAGCCAGGAGAAAGAATGATCTTTATTTAATTGCTACTCCATTTGGTCTCTCTAAATAAAGACATAGACAATAAAGAACTTTGAATTTTGTATAATAGAGTAAGTTTTTTTTTTTTTTTTGCATGTATCTGTATTTTTCATATTTGTGACTTGTAAACAATGATCCATATATATGTGAAATAAATAAAACATTTAGCTATATGATATCCTTTTTCATTAATATTTATATTTTTGAAATTGTTTCATTCTTCATTATGTTAGCTAAATTTTGATTGATCTTTTAGTTTCATATCCAATAAGGTCATCAAATTAGGCCCCCTTGACCTTTTCCGAAGTAAGTAAAACTTCACAATCAACTTTAATGGTTGTAACTTTTAAGGACAAATGTTAAAATTTCAAAACCTATTCGATATTGACATATCATTTGTGATAGTTCGGGAATATATTTATTCTTTTTTCGAATATTTAATGACACTATCAACATTTTATTCATGTTGGATCTCATAAAATAAAACACGATACATTATGAAACAATACGTAACAACCATCCAAACAAAGTGTAAGTGGTATCATGCAACCTCTCTGTATCTGCAATTGAATGTTGATGGGACTATTCCAATGGGAGGCAGCAGAATTGGAGATTCCAGCAAATCGTGTAAACTAATATAACAAGATAGGTATAATAAAGAATAAGTTTATCTCGTCCATACAACTTATGAACAATTGAATAACACAAGTAAAATCTATCCATCCACCAAATCTTTGTGAACAATTGAAGAATATATGCAATATTTGCCCATCATTTATTTATTTATCATCATATTCATATTCATTCATTTCATATATTATTAAAAGTGGGAACAAAAACACTTAAAAATTGAAATACCATTTTACCCTTACACTAAATAAAAATATTATAAAATAGCTAATCAATTAAATATTATTATATTATACTAAATTCTAAAAGTAGAAAGGTGTTAAGTCAAAAATTCAAAGAATAAAATATTCATAGAAAATTGTTAGACATTTTTATCCTTTTAAAAAATAAATCAGTTACATTTTTTCAAAAAAATTATTTTTATTTTTCCCCTTCAATTAACTTAAACATATATATGTGTGTGTGTATATATATATATATATATATATATATATATATAAAGTAGGCATTTTAATAATCTACTTTAAAGTATTTCTTATTTCTAATTACTTAATTTAAAAGATTAAGTCCATAATTCACATCTTTTTATAACTTCTACATCATAGTAAAGGATGGTGAATTAGAAAGATATTATTGTTTTCATGAAGTAACATACATTCATCTTAATGCATTAAATGGATTACAAATTTAGATTAATTTTACACTTTGAAATATACACTAGCCTTAAATTTCAATAACCAAAGCCCCTCATTTCTTGGTTGCATTAACACTTAGAAATAACTACAACCCCCAAATTCTAATAACCTAAACCCCCTGATTTCTTTGCTTCATTAATAGAACATTTTCTAATAACTACAACCTACGAAATTTTAATAACCAAAACCCCACATTTCTTGGTTGCATATTTCTCAGTTATTGCATACCCAATGGTAGTAACATATACATTTATGATGGTTATTGCATACATATTTTTATTTTCTTCTTGAAATGTTTCTTAAGCTTAATTAACACATTTGAATATTTTTTCAATTTTTTTATACGTCTTATATTATATATTTGTTATTTTTTTAAGTTTTGCTTTTCTGAAACTTATATCCTTTCATTTATTAATTATTTTTCTCTTTTATATGCTTTAAATATCCACCTTCATATCTCATATCTAATTACCTATTCAATTGCTACTATTAATATATATCTATAACTCTCATACTTTTCATAATCACAACCTCTAAATATTTAATTTAAGATTTTAAGATAACTTTTGGTGTTCCTCCAATTTTATTTATGTAAATCATCTTCTTTGTTTCATGAAATCCTTAGGTATCCTATTCACTCTATAATTAAAGTAGTGAAACATTTATATAATTTTCGTTCTATTGATTCATTCTTTAGTATGACTCGACAAAGAAGGATCTTGAATTTTGATTGGCTATGATAGAACGAGTCGACAAGAACTCAAAAAATTATGTACTATTTTTGTATTTCTGTTTACATCTATATTGTATGATTAAAGTCATAAGAAAGATGAGTACATCGTATTTTTGTGTTTTCTATCTATTAGACTTTTTAAATTTAATTTTCTATGAATTTCTGATTGAATAGTCATTTGTGGCTTTATTGAAAGTTTGTTAACTACTAACCAAAATTCAAAACTTACAGTTGGTTGCTTAAAAGAACGTCATTTTAAACATTAAAATACACTCCTTATTTGGTACTTTTTGCCATATTTTAAAGATATAGTAGTAATTATTGCATTTTATTACTCACTACATGTTTTTATAGAATTTTAATTATTCCAACAAATCTATGAAAATTCTCACGGAACACACGTGCAGCTCACGTATCCAGAAACTAGTATTACTAAAAGTGGGAAGAACTCAAGCCAAAAGTTGAATTACCATTTTACCCTTTTTTAAAAAAAATATTTTATCCTTTTTTAATAAAAAAATTTACAGATCAACTATATATTCTACATTAATGCTCACAATTATGATTAAGCCTGTTGACACCCAATTTTGGCTCTCAACATGTAACTAAAATAATAATATTAATAATAATAAAATATATATGTTATGAAAGTTTTATAGGGATACGAAAAGATTTTTTATTTATTTTTTACTTAATAAATTTATTTCTTAAATGTTATTTCTTATAAAAATTAAATATATTATATTACTACTTAGTTTCTCACTTTTAAATAAGTGTCGTTCTTAAGAATTGAGTCTATTTTTGTTCAAATATAATTTATTTTGTCGCAATAGATATTTTTTTGTACATTGTTTAAAATTAGAAAGCTTAATTAATTAATGAGTTACTAATTTATATTAATTTAATTTTAAGAGTGACTAATTTTATCAAATAAGCTAGTTTTGCAAAATAATTATTTTTTAATTTAATAAATTATGGTTAGTTAATAAAGAAGAGGTCATAATTTAAATGAATTTAATTTGAACAAAACTTGGCAATCCAAGTCCCCTTAAATCAACCAATCCGCGTGTGCCACGTAGGAAGCACATGGATTGTGCTTCTTAACTTTTAATCTCAACCCTCTATTTTAATCCAATGGCTTTAATTAATTCATCTTTTTAATATATAATTATTATCAAATATATATATAAATTAATCTTTTTAAACCCTTGATTTTTTATTAACCGTCCGATCAAACGATCGGACGGTCGAGATCAAACCAAAGACTTTTAGACCTCTACCACCGCCCCTATACTCTGTTTTACCCAGAAACCAGTTCCTCTTCCCAGAAAGAGGTCTTCTCCATCAGCCTCAACATCTTCCTTTTTCCAGAAAAAATGGACTCTCCCATGGCCTTCATCACCTCCCCCACGTGATCCCCCACCCCCTTCGTCAGAAACGGCTCTGGGCTGCCGAAAAAATGTCAATTCCGGCAGTTCCTTGCCCCATCTATCACTCACCCTTTTCAATCAATCCGAAAAATAAGATATTCCAAGGTTTTTCTTCTTCTTCATAATTGCTTTCCTGTTTGCTCTGAGATGGGGGTATTCCAAGAATTCAAAATTTGAATTCTTGGAGCCCAAATTAGCTATAAAAGGGAACCATTTGGTTGTCATAAAGGATCATCAATCAACGTCCAAAGACAATCCGAAAATCTTTTGTTCTCTATTTTCGTTCTTCTTCGAGTTGAAGTTCGAGTTCAAAGTTGAAATTTTTGACGTCGAAGCTCTTGTTTGCTGCTCTACACAAGGTACACTTGGGAGCGCATTTGGAGTTGTGATATAACTCCATCTCTGTCCAAATCAGAGAAGCGAATCGTCTACAATATCACTTGTGTCTAGCAGCCCCATTGCGCCAATAGTATCCAACACTCCTTTCTCAGTTCAAAGTTTCATTTTCTTTATATACATACATGTGTTGCTATTTTTGACTAACATTTTCATATTAATATTTCGTATTTGTATTTATGCTTACTTCTATTTGTGCTCAGGTTTGTACAAACCAACTAAGAACGACGATTTTAAAGTTGAAAGAAAAAATGCAGATTTTTTGGTAAAAGTGCAAACTTGGAGAGATTAGCCTTCCCCTTTTAACACCTTTTCAATGTAGATTATTTTTTTAAGTATAAAATGTGGTTTTCTCTTAACCTAGAAAATGTTACTTTTCAAAGACCTAGAGTGCAGATTTTTAGTGCAAAAGTAAAAAGAATGCATGTTGAAACATATATATGTATATGAAAATGCTACACTTTGAGATTTGAAAGGTGTATTAATTTGGGGGTCCCAAAGAGTGCTCTAAATGCATTTTTGAAAGGAAGAAGTACACTATTTTAAGAGGGTAAAACAAAATATTATAATTTGATAGAATTATTGTTGTCCGGCTTAAGTTATTTATTTCGAGAAGGACCAAAATATTTATTGGCTTTACTTATCAACCCTCACTTAGGCCTACTCATCGCTTAGGACCTCCAAATAAATTTGAAACTAGTCTTAAAGGCTAAAATAATTACCTATAGAAATTACTTATGTCTAAGATATTTACTTTTAGACATATATATTTTTAAGAAAACAAGTAGGGAAGTAGGCCTACGTGTTTTTTTTTTAACAAAATTAATGTAACTATAGAATAAGTCTCATAGTTAGGCCTATTTTTATATTCTTTAGATCAACCCATTTATGAATAAATTATATTTACTATTATTGCTATCTCTATTTTTAAGTCACATATTGCTAAAATATTTTAATCTCTTAACATTCTATTTTCAAGATTTTAGATATGTCAACGGGTTCAAAATACAAGGTACATACATATATATGTCATACACATAAAGGTATGAACTTTATATTTTCTCTACATAAAATATTATTTTTATCTACTATCCCTCTTACGAGTGTCATTTATTTATTTTTATAAGTTATAAATCCCTACACTTAAATATACATATTATTTTACTACATCTAATCTATCGTCAATTTGTACCTACATGTAAATAAATAATAAATATTCATATGTTTTAAACAACCTATGTGTACATACCATACTTAAGATCACAAACTTTATATAATATTTTAACATCTAGTATCATTTATTTTATTTTTTAGAAAACTCCATTCTATATATTTTCATTCAAACTACACATCACATATTACTACGTATTTACATCCAACTACTATCTTTTTTTTTTACGTCTTAATAATACGACCGATTTTTACAAATTCAACATCTATGTATTTTTAGGATGAGTTTATTATGATACAACTATATTTTTTTTACTTATGAATTTATTATACATTTAAGTTCATTTATTTATTTATTTATTTATTTTTATATGATAAAAATACTACTATTAAATCTATTTTATAAAGACATATATATGTCGTACCTTGTATTTCACTCTTTTTTTCTTAAACTAACTAATTAACTTATCATTAATTTTTAAAGCAAATAAATAAACAAGATTTCCTAATCATATTTTCCTAAATTGAGTTTAAGGACTATCTTCGGATAGACTCTGAGGGATGCTTAATACCTTCCCCTCGAGTAACCAAAACCCTTACTCAGAATCTCACTGGTTTCGCAAATAAAAATAGAGTTTACATTCACATATTTAAAAAATGGTTTTCCTAATATTTTCCTTAAAATTTAGGTGGCGACTCTAAAATAAAAACAATTTTCCAAAAAATCAGAATATCAGTCATATTATGTTGTGAACTGTTTCGGCTAGTTCGAAATATGGTGCGACAAAGCCTATAGACTCTTCTTTGCTGGCACGATGCTAGCTGCTTCAAGCCTTCAGTTATAACTGATGAAGACCAAGGATACTCCCAACAATTAAGTATGGATTTGATGAGTCTTTTTTTATTTTTGGCTAAAATATCTTTAATAATTTGATTTTCTTCAACTTCTTAGCTTTAATACATTGATTCTCTTCAACTTCTCTTACCTAAGGCCCCTTATTTAAAGTCACATAGAAGAGCACTGAATTTACAAATCTCATTTGAACATTTTGCTCCAATATGCCAAATTCTCTCCGATGAAGAACCATTTTTTCATTTCTCCTTCTTTATTTTTACTTTTTTGATTCCTTTACGGTAGATCTTCTAGGTACAAAATAAAAATAATAGCATTGGACTTTTGAGAACTGTTAGGGATAGTAGCATTAGTGTTGCATTTGTATCGAAGACGTCATCATATGTGATAATATTGATAGATAGAGAATGAATGTTTGGAAGGCAATAGATTTGTATCACTATGTATGGATTAGAATGAAATAAAGATATATACTTTTTTACACACTAATAGTTTTTATTCGAATTGATGTAGATGAAGGATACATATCTCCTGAAGATGTTTGGAAATGTTCCAAGAATTCAAATTTTGGTATTATTTCATGTAAAGTGGTTCCTTTGTAAATGATTTTTATATTTAATTTTAAATATTTCTTTTTATGCTTTCAAATTGGATATGAAATCTACGTGTAAAGCGCGTGATGAGAGATTATTGAGGAAAAGTTATATCGACATATTCATACCATTACATGTTATATTATCTTAATTAGCTTCACATATTTCTAGCTTGATGGAAAATGCAACATTCCACTGTTATGGATTTTATTTAATGAATATAATGTAAATGATAAAATTAATATTGTTAATTTCTGCATTTCCTATAAAATAATTCAATAATATTGTAACACCCTGCTTTTTGAAAGAACTAGAATTAGAAAGAAATCATTTTTGGAAATAATCAAATTTGAAAATTTTGGCAAATCAAGCTAAGTATAAGTTTTGGGTCAACTTCAAATGACCATAACTCCTAGAAAAGGATGATTTAGGTGTGATAAAAGATACCGTAGGAAAGGTATTTGAATTATCTTTCCAACGCCACCGAGTTTTCTCAATTTCAAATTCATATGAGGGAGATATGCTCATTTAAAGTCGGGTTGTCTAGATAAGAAAAGTCATAACCGGATTTTAGATGGGTATTATGGTCTTTTCACTATCCAATTAATTAAATTCATTTTTGGTAATTAAGTTGGGGTATAAACTGAATTGGTTCAGTTTACGCTTCATAAAATTAAGCTAGGGTTTTGAGAGAAGAGAAAAGAAGAGGAGAAAAGAGGAGAAGAAGCAAGGATTTGTCGCGTTCTTGAAGTTAAGCTTGTGGATTTCGCCAAGAGTTGATCCCTACGAGGTATGTGAGATCACATAGCGTTGGGTTAGTTCACCCACACGCCAATCATGATTTAATTCAGCGAAATTATATTTTTGAAAGTATAGAAATTGAGTTCTTGATGGATTGTGTTGAAGTTTCTATTGGGTTCTTGATTTTTGAAGTTGTTGAGAAGTTCTTGAGTTAGTGTAACACCCCTGAAAATTTTTTGACCTAAGACTTGAACCTTTCTTTTAGTGAGTGAGATTTTACCAAGGAATTAGAAATTTCTTAAGTGTTAAGGTCACTAGATGTAGCACTTTGAGTTCCAAGAAGAACTAAAGAGAAAAGCATTCAAGTCATTCCTAGTTCTTCTAAGTTTTGGGTCAACTTCAAACGACCATAACTTTCAGTACATGATGAGTTAGGTGGATTACAAGGTACCCAATGAAAATTCTTTGAATTATCTTTCCAACGCCGCCGAGTTTGCTAAGTTTCGAGTTTGGATGAGTGAGATATGCCCTTTTGAAGTCAGGTTGTCCAATTAAGGAAAGTTACCCGAAAGTAGTAAGGGGTATTTTGGTCTTTTCCTTACCCAATCAGATTTAATTCATTTTTAGTAATGTTTTAGGGGTCTAATCCTATTAGGTTCAGTTTTATAATCCTAATATACGCCTAGGGTTTTAGTTGAGAGTTCAAGAAGAAAAAAATAGGAGAAAAGAGGAGAGGATCAAAGCGTTCGTCGAGAGTCTTGCGTTTTGTTGTGGATTTTTGCCATAGGTTTAATCCCTAAGAGGTATGCAAACTTCCATAGTGTTGGGTTTGTTCACCCACACGCCAATCATGTTATTTTCAGCGCAATTTCATTCTTAAAGTTGAAATATTAGAGTTCTTGATGAGTTCTTGATAGGTGTTCTTGAAGTTCATTCTAAATCTTATTGTGTTGGGGTTTTGATGATTTTTTAGATGAAATTTAGTGATTTGAGTGTTGTTTTGAGTAGATTAGAGTGTAATTATGTTAAGTAATCGAATCCAAGTGATTGGGGAAGAAATCGTTCGATTCTAGGCGAGTTAGGGTGAGAAAACGAGCAAAGAAAGTCGTCAAAGTTTTCTGGGTTGGGGCCTGGCACCCCACGCCAGCCAGAGCGCCAGGGTTGCCTGCCCCCACCCGTTCTTCATCGTTTCGTCCATTTGAGTTCTTTCAAAGGGTACATTTACTCCCCTTTGATTCTAAACACTCTAAACTACTTCTAAACACCTAGAAATAATTCATAACATGAATCATAATCTTGAATTCATAATTCAAATTCAAGGTAGAGTTAAAAGTTAAGTTTTGAGAATTCTTTCGAACATTCTAAGAAAGTCCCTTGAGCCCTTTTGTGGAGTCTTCTACAACTTCTAGTAACTTATTTCAAGACTCAAGTAAGTGAGCATGAGAGTGAGGAGAATGTATTCATGAGTCTACTTTGTCATCATGAGATCCTTCATATCATGAACCATAACTCTTGAATTCATAACTCACATTCAAAAGAAACTTAAGAGTAGAGTTCAAGAAAGCCTTTGAGTTCAATTGTGAATCCTTGAGATCCATCATCGATTTGAGTTAAGTTTTGAGTAAGTAATTATGAAAATGAGAAAATTCGTATACATGAGTTTTTTATTAATATTTTAACCCTTGAGTCGAGTCGTTCATGCCCATAACTTTCGCATGAACTTCATCAGTTGAGTACCTTTGAGAGGAGTAGTATCTTCAAGTTCTAAGTCTTGAGTATTGAGTTCCTAATCCCTGTGAGATTATATTTCTAATCATGAGACTATTACATGTTACCCATGAAGTCCTTGAGTTGAATTGTTCATGCCCATAATTCCGCATGAACCCTATAAGTCGAATAGTCTTGAGATGAGAAGTATCTTTGAGTTCTCGAGTTGAGTAGTCCATGCTCATAATTCCGCATGAACCCTCTGAGTTGAGCATTTTTGAAATGAGTAGTATCATTGAAGTTCTTGAGTTCCAAGTATTGAGTTCTATCTATGGTTATTCAAAACCTTGCATTGAGTAGTTCACGTCCATAATTCGGCATGAACCATATTTTAAGAAGTCTTTTACAAACGTTTTAACTTTGTCTTAAGACTTAAGATTTGAGTTGAGTAAAAAGTAAGAATACAGTTCATTTCTTCAAATATTATACGGGAACTAAGTATTTCCAAGAGTTAAAATGTTTTCACATTTGAACAAGAAAGGAAACACTGATTTCCAAGAGAGCTTTTAAGCTAAGTTTTGAGTAATTATCTCAAATCAAAGAAAGAGTTTTGTTTTTACAAATACATGATCTAAGTATATTTTGGGAGTAGTATTGAGCACCGATATGGGGACGCGAGTTCATAATAACTCAAGTATCCATAAACCAGGTAGCCATCATGGGTAGAAAAAGATCATACTTTTTAGATGATTCCTTAGTTCTTTTTAGCATAGACTAGTGGATCCACTTAGTTAAGACGTTCTATATGACGGTAAAGTATATGACAGTTCTGGCAGCGTGGGCAAGACGATGTATCATCACTTAGGCTCATAGTGGTGGTTGTTGGTTAGAGAAACTCCCATAGAGTTATATTATATTTTTATACACACATTGAGTATTATTGTATTTTTTAATACATTGAGTTGCTATCTATAGTTTTACAACTTTCCATATATATATATATATATATATATATATATTGCATCTTTTACTATTGCTTTATCCTTGATTCGAGTTGAGTATCTTGAGTTGAACTGTGCTTCATTGAGTCGAGTACCTTATTGTTGAGTTGAGCCCCATTTCACTGAGTTGAGAACCTTATTACTGAGTTGAGTATCTTATCCTTGAGTACTTCTGAGTTGAGTAAGTTTGAGTAGTTTTGAGTAT
>JAJOOO010019372.1:0-14794 GCA_029582685.1 Solanum piurae | reverse complement strand
TACATATTGTTTATAGCTAAATTGCTCGCCTTTACCCTATTCAATTGTTTGTTGTAGCCCTTGGGGATATTGTGGTTAGTTGTTGAGCTATGAACTTCCTATGGGGGGCTATGATCTTGTCTAATAGGACTATGTTATTGCCAAAGAAGGCTATGTGTTGCCCACGGGGCTATATTGATGCCAAAGATTATTATGTGTTGCCTACGGGGTAATTATTAGTGGTTGCCTGATTGGGTGGTTATAAACCCTCATTTTAGGCACTCACGATCTGTTAAGAAAGACCCTAAGTTAGGAACGACTTGGAGATTATTCATACATATTGTTTATAGCTAAATTGCTCGCCTTTACCCTATTCAATTGTTTGTTGTAGCCCTTGGGGATATTGTGGTTAGTTGTTGAGCTATGAACTTCCTATGGGGGGCTATGATCTTGTCTAATAGGACTATGTTATTGCCAAAGAAGGCTATGTGTTGCCCACGGGGCTATATTGATGCCAAAGATTATTATGTGTTGCCTACGGGGTAATTATTAGTGGTTGCCTGATTGGGTGGTTATAAACCCTCATTTTAGGCACTCACGATCTGTTAAGAAAGACCCTTAGTTAGGAACGACTTGGAGATTATTCATACATATTGTTTATAGCTAAATTGCTCGCCTTTAGCCTATTCAATTGTTTGTTGTCGCCCTTGGGGCTATTGTGGTTAGTTGTTGAGCTATGAACTGCATATGAGGGCTATGATCTTGTCTAATAGGACTATGTTATTGCGAAAGAGGGCTATATGTTTCCCACAGGGATATATTGATGCCAAAGAGTGTTATGTGTTACCTACAGGGCTATTTTGCTGCCAAAGAGGGCTATGTGTTGCCTACAGGGGTGTGTTGATGCAAAAGAGGGATATGTGCAGCCCACAAAGCTATGATGTTGCCTAAGAGGGCTATGTGCTGCCTACGGGGTTATATCGTTGCCAAAAAATGGCTATGTGAGTTCTTACAAAGACAAAGGGCTACCGATATGGGTATGTAGATTGATTTGGCACCTTCTGGGCTTATGGGAGCCTAGGTAGGTGGTATGTTGTTTGTACCTTCCGAGCTTATGGGAGCTTGGTTAGGTTGATGTTTGATCATTTTTGTATTTTTAGATTCAGTAGTGGGTTAGCATGCTCATTTAAAATTTTGGTTTCCTTACGTGATTGCTTTTGGTATATTATGATACTTGCTCATTTAGTCTATAGCTTTTCATACTTTGTACATTATTTTGTACTGACGCCCTATTGCCTTGGGGGCACTGCATTCATGCATGCAGGTCCCGACAGACGACCTAGTAGACCTTCTCAGCAGCAGGATTGACCTCTATTCGATTGGCTAGCCCCTTTCCTCCGGAGCTGCCAGAGTTGGTAGGTTTGTTACCTTTTGTTGTATATATCTTTATAGGTAGGCTGGGGCCCTGTCCCGCCAATCTTTACTACTCTTAAAGGCTTACATACTAGTGTGTGGGGTGTATAGCTATGTTATAGCCATACTGGCCTAGGTTGTTGCTTTGCTGAAGCTTGTGAGTTGTTTGATGTTTTGTATTGATATATTCCTGCTTTTAATTTTGGTATAGATATCATGGTGGCCTCGAGGGCCCAATCAGGACTTTTGTGCAAGTTGGTTGTTTATCTATATGATCTCCTGGGAGTAGTTGTTTGTTTTATAGTTCATTTGAAAGGTGCCTTGCCGGCTGAGGGATTAGTTTTAACCCGAGATATACTTGTTTGTTTCCTTGATTGCGTGTGGCTGCCATGCGCTAGTAGCAAATGGTTCAGCAGGGTCGGCTCGAGCCTGAGTTTTGGCATTAGGATCCAGTTGCGCCGCTCGAGTTTGGGGCGTGACAAATTAAATCAATAATCAAGAGAACCCATAAAATAGAAGAAAACCCTAACTCAATTTGGGATTTCTAACTTCGAAAATAGGAGAATTTGGGAACTCAATGAATGGAAGGAATCCATGCATGAAAAGTATCACACCTCAATTCCAAAAGCTTGCCTTCAATAGTGGAATTGGAGACTTTCCTTGAAACCCTAGGTAGAACCCTTCTTCTTCAAGTTTTTAAAGACAGAAATTTTTTGGAGAGGATGAACTTGATATTCTATGGTAAATTTAAGATAACGACTTGAATGGGTTGAATTTGGGGTTAAAAATATTTATATGGGGGTCCTAGGTATGGGTAAAACGACATAGTATCATAATAAAATAATTAGGAAAAGTACCAACTAACCCTAGCTTACAGCTGACACAAACCTTCAGAAGGAGGCCCACATGAGTCGTCTCATGGTCCATGATCTGTCTATGCAGTCGTGACCCTGGACCAGATGCTTGGGGGATTCTTCCTCCCCTTCACGGCCACCATCACGACTCATTTTTCTCTTCACGAGCAGTTTGGGTACTCATGAGAGGAGCCTGACTTAGGGACGACACTGTCCACTCCACCACAGGCACCACCACGAGCCGTGTTGCCTTTCACGGCCCGTGAGGGGTCCTATGAAGGGTCCCATGGTTGAGTGGAGGGTTGGTGACCTCCCACTAGACTCTCTTTTCTAGGTTTCTTGATTCCATGGTGTTACATTATCTCTCCCTTGGGAACATTCATCCTCGAATGGAATCCTTGACATCATTGATACGCCAATTTACACCTCCCTAAACAAGTATAAGCGATCGTTATCAAGTAAAGAACCCAACTTGTAGGTTGGGCTCAATCCCACGAGGAATATGGTTTAGACTTTACTTTAACTTACAATTATATTCATTTAGTCAACATATTTCTGAGACAAGTAAGTAAAGGGGGGGGGGGGTTGTGGAACAAATAACTTATTGTAGTTGGTAGAACAAGTGAGCAAGATTCAAACTTTAGTTGTTATCAATGAGAGAAAGTAACTAGGGTGTATATGTTCCCCAAAATCTCATAACGCGGTAATCCTAGTAATAGTAATCATTTCCTAGTGTATCACATGCAAAGTGGTAAGTTATGTATCTCTAAGTCCTTGGTCAGGCAAATAGAGAATTTCACCCCGCACCTTGGTCCGGCTACATGTGTATAATCTACTAACCCTTACCTTTACCTCATATTAGACATCACACCAATGTATGGCTTAGTTTTCACCCTCGCACCAATTGACATTAGACTATTAGATAGTATCACACTAAATCTATGTTGATAATTCTTTTCTTATTAACTACCTCTTTGGTCCGGCAAGTAGCAACAAGGCGAGTTCTAACGTTACGCACTGTTAAAAGACTTCTAAATGAAAGAATTATCAATGCATGCAATAACACTATTCAATTATTACTTAGTTACTATTCATACTTTGTTGATCGCTCATGGTTCCCACACACCTAGTTATGGATTTAGTTACCCATACTAGCAAGAACACAATTCATATTGTTAGAAGAAGAATTCATGAACTTACATAATGAAATAGAAGAAACCCATAATCTCCAATTGAAATTCAAAGCAAGAATCTTTATAAACCAAAATTAGCAAATCAAATGTTTGCAAGTTAATTCCCAAGAACACACCAAAAACTAGAGTTAAACAATAGTGGCTAACCCCCAAAAATGAGGTTTACATACCGTATTTATAGAAAACATAGTCCTAAACAAAAAGGAAACGAAATAAGGAAAAATAGTTTCTGGACGTGGTTTCGATCTACGACACTGACATACGGTCCATAGTTCCCTTCCGTGGTTTGGGACTTAGGCATTTTTCCAAAGCTCAAAATCTTCAACTCTCATCAACGATTGACGGATCAGCAGGACGGACCGTGACTCGATCCACGGTCCATGGATCCTCCTCTGTAGCTCCATACTTAAACTTTTGAAATCAGGTACTGGAACCCCATTCTCTGAATCATTTGACGAACTTGTTGGATGGCCCGTAGGTCAACGTACGGTCCGTCGTTTGTAATCGTGGTTCCACACTTGGTCAAGAATTCCCTGATTTTCCTTCAAGACATGTCTGTCCATCTATGCCTACCACCTACGGACCATGACTGGACCTACGGTCCATAGGTCACGTCTGTAGATGCCCTTTTCTGCAACATTCTTCAGTTGTGTCTCTTAACCTCCACGTCCGAACTTATTTCCTGCAAACAAGATAAAAATGCCTTAGTACCAATACAAAATGGTTCTAGACACACACAACTCTTAAGTGAAATGTATTAAAAATACCGTAAACTCAGGGTATATCAACACCCTTAACTTAAATTCGTTGTTTGTCCTCAAGTGACACACTAAAACTCTAAACGACACTTGTGTAGAGGCATCCATTCAAACTCAAGCAATCACATGGCTTTCTATCCCAACTCTCTTTTCTAGTGCAAATCGTTTCTCTTAGACTCAACAAGCTAACTCATGCGGATCAAAATATGACAAAGATCGACCAATAGACACACAACATACACTTTTTTCACAATCACAAAGGTACAACCTTTCTGACAATGTAACTAGTGCCCTCACTTCAAACGAAATCCTTTTTTCACACAATGAATATGGTTTTGAGTACAAGGATTCATTCAACACTCACGCTCAGAAGTAACTTCAAGTATAGTTAGTGCTCAATACCATATGCTTGCCCTTATTTTCACTGCTTAGACTCTCCAAACAGTTGCTAGGATCACTATAGGACTTTTTTAGCTTGTAACGTAGGCTCAGGGTCAGGTGTGGTACATTTGGGTACTTTTTAGTGACTTTATACCCTCCTTGACATTACATTGGCTTTTTACCTCTTCCTTGACCTACTTTTGGCAACTTTTCATCCCTTGTTCTTTCCCTTCTCTTTTCAACCAAGAATGCGACTTTTGACTTTGTGACACTTGTTTATCTTTTCTTTTTCACTTTCTTCTTTTTCTTTCACTTTATTTTTCTTTATTTATTTTCACTCTTCCACTTATCACATTCTTTTGCCTTTTTCGCACAAAGTCACATCCTCTTTCTTTATTTTTCTCTTTTCAACACTAAACTCTTTTCATACCTTTTTTCCATTTGGTTTCCTCTTTAATACCCACCCTCAACTTAGGATCTTGGCATAAGTCAAGGTGCATATGTACAAGGAGGGACCGGGGCCAAGACAAAATTTTAAGGAAAGGTGAGTTAGGTGAATCAAAAGAAATGGTCAATTTTTAGGCTCAAATATCTGGATCAAAAGGGAACAATGCTACCATTTGGTTAGATCATTTTAGGCTTAAGTGAACTAATATGAACAATGGCCTATGATCACTTCCCAACTTCTAGCCTAGATTACCCTAGAAGGACCAACGGGGCAAGTTCTAGATTGGCACAAAACTGTCTGAACATTCAACTATCCTCACGCACTCTTGGCACCTTGTTTCTTTATCAGATTATCATATTACCTAGTTCAAGTTTTTAGCTTAATTCATGGGGTAAAATCAGTTCTTATCATGTCACATTTAGAGCCAACACATTCAACTCATTCTAGCCTATAGATTTTAGCACATATCACTTTCTTTTGGATGGGTATCATTTTATTTTCTTTCATGCTCATGCCATCATGCTTTATTCTTTCTCATGCTCCTGCACATACAATCCTAACATATGCCGGTTCAACATAAATAAAAATAGTATATTGGGGAAAAAGAACACATGCAAGAAAACCCCAAGAGAGGACTATGAGTTGGGTTACTCAGACTTTACCAATCACTCATAATTTGTTTACCCCGCCCCCAAAAAAATAAAGTGCTATTGTCCTCAAAGCACACAAAAATAATCAATAAAGAGTATAGTGAAGGTGAAGCAAACATGTGGCGCAAATGCGCCGAAGAACTCAACAAGTGGGTGGGTCCAGTTTCTCGGAGCCCACTGGAGCAACATAGGGAACGCCATCAGTAGCGCTCTCATCTATCATTACAGTACCATCAGTAGTGCTCACATCATGGGGAACGCCATCAATAGCGCTCCCATCTATCATTTCAGTACCATCAGTAGTGCTCACATCATCTCTCACAGCAGCAACAGCCTCAGTAGCAGGCACAAAACTCGAGGCCTCAACAGCACCCTCATGCACCCTCTACTGGCGAAACTCCTCATCCACAATAGAATCTCTCCTAGCCTGCGTAGTCTATTGCCACTCCCTCTTCTTTTCCCTCGCACCCTCAATGGCATCAGAAGTGTGGCTAGAACAGTGCCTCTTCCCTTGGGCACGAGTGGACTCGGAATGCGGTGTGTCCTCGCTGTAAAGAGAATCTAACATCGTATCATCTACCGGTTTAGTAGATGAAGATTCTAGCATATCCATGGGTGGAGTGAGGATGGCATCAAGATCGTCTCGAAGACTATCCAACTCAGTCCAGAAAGAGGAGATATATGTGGTGGGGGCTGGTCGCTCGAGGACTATCAACTCGAAGACGTCCAGGCAATTATTAACGGCCTAGACCTTCAGGTCCATCATGTGCCCCATCCTGGCCTCAGACTCTGATATAGACCATTACATCCAAGGATTCAAATGCTGAAGCAATGTGGCCATTTTTTCCTCCAATTTTTAACACGGGCAAAGCGCACGATTGCGGATCCTGATGAGGGGGTGGCTCTGGATGAGCTAGGAGCCCGACTGGAGGCCTGAGATGAGGAGGTCGGGGCATCATCAGTAGTGACTGGTTGGGCGGGGTCTGCACCCTGCATCTGCTCCACATCAACTACCAAATCCACGCACAATAGCGGCACCTCAACCTGGGCTCTCGTCGCGGCACAGCTATGTTGGCCTCATCCCTAATTAGGCCGATCTCTACAGTTTTGGCTGCCTGCACAAGCTTGTCACAGTGCCAAATTGGTACCCAAGCATCTCTGCACATCTGTAAAATAAGGCATGGAAAGGGTAAAGTGGTGGTAGTCCGAAAATCCCGCTCATGGATCTCCGCCATCAACATCTCAAACCCAGCTACCAAAGCAGCAACCATCACAGCACGGTCCCATGTAAGTACATTATTTGCCTGCGTATGCAACACCCAGTTCCGCATTAATAGCCAGAAGAACTTGGCCACAAAATTTAGAGTGGCCTACTTGATCCCTAATTTTGGGGTGATGACCCACTCGACTCGCACTCCGTCTGTAGCAATGTGACTCGCCAGCCAATGTAACACGGTCTCACTTTTCTCTGCATTACGCTGGAACTCCCCGCTCCGTATGATGTCCCATGTGTAGTCAAACTTAGCCGTGTTGAGTGCCCTAGTGCGGGCTGGATCGTAGAGGAACCTGTGGATGGTGATCTCAGCTATATCCACAGAAAACCCATGCACTAGTGTAGTCGTAAGTGGTGCCTAGGTTGCGGGTTTGTCCTGTTTGTGAATAGAACCTCGGAGGGTGGCTGCATAGAAAGCATAGAACTCCCTCACGATCTCCTCGCTATATGTCCCTGGGGTCCGGGCCATCCACTCACACATATGTTGTTGGAAGAGCCGGTGGATGCCAGGCATGGTATGCAGGCTGCCTGTGAGTACCCTGCGCTCCCTTGTACCCATCCGAGCCATTCTCCCTTTGTTAGTAAGCATCTGGGCATCCCTGTAAATCTACCACTGGCCCTCAATACACCATCTATTAGTCTCCTCAGCAACTAGAGAAGGTTGGGTGTTAGGTGGTACCGGAATGTCCCCTGCACTAGTAGCCTCATCAGACGAGGCGGACCTCCCATCTGAACTAGAGCCGGATACGGAGCTGGAAACAGAGTTGGAGCCAGTAGCGGACTCAGATACGGAAGCAGAACCAGTCAGTGAACCAATCGGTGTATCCTCCTCATCATACTGGGAGACAGTGATCACGTCGATAATCACCTGCCAAGTTTGATTCTGGGTAGTACAAGGTGCAGTTGGGGATGTCCTCGTAGTAGGTGGGACATAGGCGGGATCCTTCTCCGCATCAATATCTTCATCTATGAGCCGCAAGGTTGGTGCAACAGACTTTGACTTGCCCTTTGCGGTGTAGACCAGAGCTTTCTTGGGAGCCATGGTACCTGTGGAGGCTTAGTTAGTACCAAAATAAACCAATGACACACTCGAAAAAAATTTAGACCATAGAACGAACCAAACCAAAAACTAAAAAAAAATCAGATAGTAGCTTCAGTGGCCAACTACGGTGGGTACCTACGGTCTGTGGGTCCCCTCCGTAGGTCAGAGGTCCCAAAAACTTGGGCTCTGATGGGAACTACGGATGCACAGAATGGTCTGTAGGTTGACCTACGGACCATATTCCATCTTCGTGGTTCCACACTTAGTGGATTTTATGTATGTGCAGACCTACATGTCCTATCTATGGTCCGTAGGTCACTTTAACACTTAGACAAATTAGAGATCTTACCTGGGATCTACGGACACCATTCACGGTCCGTTGATGGACCCACGGACCGTAGATGGGGTCCGTAGACATCCGCACAGCCTTTTTCTGTAGATATTGCCTTTCGCTCCTGCACATGTAGCAACCATTAGGCCTTTCTTTTTATATTTTCTGGACACTTTTTAGACACAGACCCTATGCTATATCTAGCCAACACTAAAACAAAAATAAAAAACCAATCTAAAAATTACAGAAAGTCAACTAAACAAAGAAAACTCCTAAATTGAAAAGAAAGACCTATAGTTGGCTAGATTGTACATCTTGGGTTGCCTCCCAAGCATCGCTTGATTTAACGTCACGGCACGACGCATGCCTCTTGATTACTCATACTTCATCAAGGTAGTAGGCCTCAACCACCTCTTGCACATTCTCCTCTTTTGCCATGTAGACGTTGATCCTTTGCCCGTTCACCTTGAACCTTGTTCCCTCATTGTTCTCGAGATCAACCGCTCCATGTGGGAACACTTGAGTGACTATGAATGGCCCGGTCCACTTGGACTTGAGCTTGCCAGGAAACAAGCGCAACCTAGAGTTGAATAGAAGCACCAGATCACCCACAACAAATTCACGCTTTTCGATCTTTTGATCATGATACTTCTTCATCTTCTCTTTGTACAAGGCTGAATCTTCATAAGCTCTTAGGCGAAACTCATCAAGCTCATTCAAGTCACATACTCTTGATTCGATGCGGCACCCCAATCCAAATTCAACTTCTTTAGCGCCCATGTAGCCTTATGATCTAGCTCTACCAGCAAAGGACAGGACTTCCCATAAACAAGTTGGTAGAGGGATATACCTATGGGAGTATTAAATGCGGTTCAATAGGCCCATAGAGCATCATCAAGCTTCCTTGACAATCGGTTCTATTCGCATTCAAAGCCTTAACCATAATCTGCTTGATCTCTTTGTTGGACACTTCAACTTGCCCACTAAACTGTGGATAGTAAGGAATGGCTACATTGTGGAGGACGCCATATTTCTCAAGTAGCGCCTTGAACAACTTATTACAGAAGTGGGAACCTCCATCGTTGATAATTGCCCTAGGTATACCAAATCTGGAGAAGATATTCTTTTTCAGGAATGCGGTGACACTTTTACCGTCATTGTTCGAAAGCGCAATTGCTTCCACCCACATCCACACATAATCAATCGCAACAATAATATACTTCATCCCATGTGAACTCACAAATGGACCCATAAAATCAATGCCCTATACATCAAGTAACTCTATCACCAATATCGGATTCATAGGAAGCTCTTGCCTCTTTGAAATTCCTCCTTCTCTTTGGCAACGGTCATAAGACTTGGCAAAATCATGAGCATCTTGGTGGATGGTAGGCCAGTAATACCCACACTGCAAAATTTTATGCGTAGTCCAAATATCACTATGATGCCCACCATCAGGCGATGAGTGTCACGCCTCTAGTATACTCAACATCTCAACCTCGGGAACACAACGACGAATAATCCCATCAGCACAACTATGGTACAAATAAGGCTCATCCCAAAAGAACTTATTCACATCATGCATAAACTTTTTCCTTTGGTGAAACGACAAATTTGGACAAGTGATCGGCAACCTGATTTTCTGTCCCCTTTCTATCTTTCACCACAAAGTCGAACTCTTGTAGCAACAACACCCAACTAATCAACCTCAGTTTTGCATCCTTCTTAGCCATCAAATACCTCAATGCAGAATGGTTAGTATGCACTATGACCTTAGTACCAGGCAAGTAGGATCGAAATTTCTCAAATGCGAAAACCACCGCAAGAAGCTCCTATTCAGTCATTGTATAGTTCTTTTGAGCCACATTTAGAGCTTTACTGGCATACTAAATAGGATGAAGAGTCTTCTCTCGCCTCTGTCCCAATACCACACCAAGCGCCACTCCACTCGATTCACACATTACCTCAAACGGTTGCCCCCAATCCGATGAAATAATGATAGGTGCGGAAACTAGCTTCTCCTTCAACTCTCCAAATGCTCTCAGGCAAGCATCATCAAAATCAAACCTACACTCCTTTTCGAGCAATTTGCACAATGGATGTTCAATTTTGGGGAAATCCTTGATGAACCTCTTATAGAAACTTGCATGCCCAAGAAAACTTCTAACACCTTTAACAGAGATAGGTGGTGGAAGTTTTTCTATTACCTCTACTTTCGCTCTATCAACCTCAATACCCTTCTCAGAAATCCGATGACCTAGAACTATCTCCTCTTTCACCATGAAGTGCCACTTTTCCCAATTGAGCACAAGATTGCACTCTTCACACCGTTTAAGTACTTCAGCCATATGTCTAAACAACGATCAAAAGAGTCACATACCATAGAGAAATCATCCATAAATACCTCAATAGTTTCCTCCACCATATCAGAAAATATCGATATCATACAATGCTGGAAGGTCGTTGGGGCATTACACAACCCAAATGGCATCAGTTTGAAGGCGAAAGTCCCATAAGGGCAAGTGAAGGTGGTTTTCTCTTGGCCTTCCAGATCTATGGAAATCTGATTGTAGCCTGAATAACCATCAAGAAAACAATACCAACCCTTACCAGCAAGTCGGTCCAACATTTGATCTATGAACGGCATAGGGAAGTGGTCCTCTTTTGTCCAAGCATTTAATTTCCGGTAGTCCATGCAGACTCCCCATCCAGTCACGGGCCGCATCGGAACAAGCTCATTTTTTGCATTCGGAACCACAGTCATCCCACCTTTCTTTGGAACACACTGAACAGGACAAACCCAACTACTATCTGTAATGGGATAAATAACTCCAGCATCCAACCACTTGATGATTTCCTTTTTTACTACCTCTTGCATAGGCGGATTTAGTCTTCTCTGGTGCTCGATACTAGGCTTGTGATCCGGCATGAGTTGGATTTTATGAGAACAAATGACAGGAGGGATCTCAATAATGTCTGCAATAGTCCACCCAATAGCCCGCTTGAACCTCTTCAACACAGAAACCAATGCCTTAACTTGTATCACATTCAAATGTGCTGCAATGATGACCGATAAAGTACCATCTCTCCCCAAGAATACATACCTCAAATGAGATGGTACAGCCTTAAGCTCCAATTTTGAAGCCTCTTCAACAGATGATCTTGCGGGTGGAGAGTCTCAATTTTTCATGTCTAACTCCAATCTCTTTGGTTTTGAACGGAATTCGAATCTATCAAGTGCGGCGACCAATTCATCATAGTCTTCAATACCATCACCCTCAAAATTCATCATTACCGCTGCTAGTGCATCAACACCCAATCTCTCTTCAATAGAAATCTCATAACCACTCTCTAGAATATGATTCAATACTGACACCGACTTGATCTCACTACTCTGCTTCCTGGATCTACAGATATTGAAAGTTACCTCTTCATTATTCAATAGGAACTTCATCTGCCCTTTCTCTATATCGACCAAGGTGCACCCAGTGGCAAGGAATGGTCTCCCAAGGATAATGGGAACCTCAAAATCAACCTCACAATCAAGTATCACAAAATCCGTCGGAAAGATAAAAGACTCCACTTTCACTAGTACATCTTGGAGCACACCAATGAGCCTCTTCACATTTCTATCGGCCATGAGTAATTGCATCGCAGTCGGTTTTCGATCTCCCAAACCTAACTTATTGTAAATAGACAATGGCATCAGATTAATACTAGCACCCAAATCACACAGCGCCTTAGCAAAATGCAACAACCTGATGGTACATGGAATAGTGAAGGCACCAGGATCCTCTTTTTTCTGAACAAAGGACCTTGTAGCAATAGCACTACAATGTTGCAACCTATCATCATCTTCAAAACTCACGGCCCACTTCTTAGTCACCAAATCTTTCATAAACTCCGTATACCCAGGGATTTCCTCCAAGGCTTCTATAAATGGAACATTGATGGAAAGTTGTTTCAACATACTAATAAACCTGTGGTATTTCCCTTCTTTAGTCTTCTTCACTAATCTATGTGGGAATGGAGGTGGAGGTCTAAGCATGGGAACAACTTTCTGGGTTATCTCCACTTCCTTCTCTGTAGCATTTTTGGACTCTCCAGTAACCTCGATCTCATCATCATCTTTACTAACCTCAACTTCAACCTCAGACGGCATGGGTGGATCAATGGTTTGCTTACCCCCTCGAGTAGTGACATCCATACAATGCCTATCATTCTTCGTATTTTGGATGGTGTTGCTAGGAAGTGTGATAGGCTGACGTGGATTGACTGTAGTGGACAACTAATTCATCTGCTTCTCAAGTTGCTTGATCGACACTGCATGGGCATCAATTTTTTGCCTGATTCCAGACAAGTCATTTCGCATCTCCTTCACATTCTCATCAGTTAAATCAAACCTCTTCATCATCTTCTGCATCATATCCTCAATCCGTGACATACTACCCCCAGCTTCCCTATTACCAGATTCTCGAGTTTGAGAAGGAACATAAGGTCCAGCCCTATCGTTTTTTTGTCATGGTTGTTCTGGTTGTAGTTGTTGTCGTAGTTGTAGTTCCCATCCCGGACATATTGACCCTCTCGATTGTAGTTGCCATAGTTCTGACCTTGGTTTCCTTGACCTTGGTGTTAATTATCCGAATTGGAACCTTGGGCATTAGCTTGGAAATCCCTCGTCTGATCATTCACCGCATAAGTATCCTCTTTATAATAACATTCCTCAACCGATGGTGGATTCCTAGTCAAATAATTCACAGCATTTATCTTTTCAGTACCTCCGCTCACATGTTTCAACACTAACCCAAGTTCGGTCCTCATCTAACCCATCTCCTCACGAATGTCATCGGCAGATTGACTTGGTGCAGATTGAACTGCAAAAGTGCTTCTTCCAATGTATGACTTTCGAGTGCTCCATGCTTTATTGTTCTGGGAAACCTTCTCCAGTTTCTCAGCGATCTCCTCAAAAGTGCACTCACCATATGGATCTCCTGCGATAGTATCAAGCACAACCTTACCATTGTCATCTTGGCCTCTATATAAATATTCCTTCAGTGACTCATCATCAATACGATGGTTTGGAACACTTCTTATGAAAGCAATGAACCTGTCCCACGAACTACTCACAGACTCTCCAGGTAGTGCTACGAAGTTGTTGAGTTTATCTTTGTGGTTCAGCTTCTTTGACACTGGGAAGCATTTTGCCATGAACACCTTACGCAATTGATCCCATATGTGAATTGAGTTATAATGAAGCTCAGTAAACCATACAACAGCATCTCCGGTCAATGATAGAGGGAAGACCCTCAACCCAATGACATCCATGTCTAAATCTGGTCGACCCACGCAACTCTTGCAAACACTCCTCAACTTGGCCATGCGCCCATGTGGATCCTTCGATGCCATACCAGAGAACAAAACCCTCGTTGTAAGCATCTTCATCAGACTGCTCGTCACCATGAATGTATGCCCCAGAGGTAGAGGAGGTAGAACAATTGGTCCTTCAGATTCAACAATATTGAAGTCGACCCTATAATTATCACGCAGCCTCGGTTCTGGTGGATTATGTACCCTCAATGCATCTCCCAATAGATTACCACATTGATTTTCAACATTCTCATTATCAACCCTAGGAGGCTCCAACTCAACTCCATCACCTAGATTTCCTCCGATAGGATTAGCTGGGACCCCTTGATTATTCATCCTTCGCAAAGTTCTGTTCAATTCTAGATCGTAAGGAGTCAATGGTTCACCTTGGCTCCGTGTACTTGGCATACACTAGAGTGGGAAATTGAGAGAAACAAAAACAAAAGAAAAAGTAAAATTAGGAAATAATTGACTAAAGTTCCATAATGTAGTTAAACTTAATCTAAAAGCCTTATTCCCCGATAGCGGCGCCAAAATTTGATACGCTCAAATTACACATCCCTAAAGAAGTATAAGCGATCATTATCAAGTAAAGAACCCAACTTGTAGGTTGGGCTCGATCCCACGAGGAATATGGTTTAGACTTAACTTTAACTTACAATTATATTCATTTAGTCAACGTATTTCCGAGACAAGTAAGTAAAGAGGTGGGGGAGTTTGTGGAATAAATAACTGATAGTAGTTGGGAGAACAAGTGAGCAAGATTCAAACTTTAGTTGTTATCAATGAGAGAAAGTAACTAGGGTGTATGTGTTCCCCATAAGCTCATAACGCGGTAATCCTAGTAATAGTAATCCATTCCTAGTGTATCACATTCAAAGTGGTAAGTTATGTATCTCTAAGTCCTTGGTCCAGCAAATAGAGAATTTCACCCCGCACCTTGGTCCGGCTACGTGTGTACAATTTACTAACCCTTACATTTACCTCATATTAGACATCACACCAATGTATGGCTTAGTTTTCACCCTCGCACCAATTGACATTAGACTATTAGATAGTATCACACTAAATCTATGTTGATAATTCTTTTCTTATTAACTACCTC
>JAJOOO010019370.1:0-12861 GCA_029582685.1 Solanum piurae | reverse complement strand
ATATATATGTATTCACGACATACGATTATATGAGCATACCATGCATATTTAAGTAGTAGGAGGGGGGGGGGGCTAAAGGTCAGCCATGGAGATTATTTGGGTTTCAGTTTAGGTGGTATCTCTATTACCCTTTTAGAGTAAATGTTTACGATTTTACTTTTCGGTTTACATACCAGTACATTTTTATTCGTACTGACGTCCCTTTGCCTGGGGACGCTGCTTTTTGTTTTGTGCGAGCAGGTACAGGCAGGGACTCTAATCGACCCACCCGCTAGGATTCAGGTTCAACTGTGAGTTGGTAAGCTCCATCTTATCCTGGGGCTATCAGAGGATGTTTACTTTTGTTGTACAGTTTGGGTATAGTCGGGGCCTTGTCTCGACAGTTCTTATGTCACTCATAGAGGCTATTGTGGATACAATATTCTGGGTTTTCTTTTTTGTGTAAGTAAGTATGTTTTTAGTTGTGGCCTCGTCGGCTAGATAGTACATCTTTATTTTTTTGGTTTGTCTACCATTGTTTGTATGGTTATTCTCTTTCAGGTCATGACCTCTAGGTCCAGGCTTCACTTTTTAGAGGTTGTGCTGCCCAATATTTTTGCCTCACAAGTTTGGTTTAGTTAGTATGTTTCAATGGGTAACTCGATGTATTAGGATATCGAGTGCCAGTTACACCCCTATTTCGGGGCGTGACACAACCAACACATAAGTTCCAACAAATAAATACCAAAAAGAGACTTTGGAGAAGAAAAAAAGTGGGGTACATCTCATATCTTTCAATTATCATATATTTTTTATTTCTTATTTATTTATATTATTTCTATAATCCAAAGTAAAATTAATTGTATTTATTTAACATGGAATATTTTTTCACATTTATTCTTTAAAAAGTAGGATGTTGAAAGAACTATAGAAACTTGCTTTGTTTTGTTAAGTTTGATTTCTTTTCTAAAAATTTGGTATGATATTAATTATCAATCTTATATTATCTTTTTTCTTTTCTTTTTTATTTGATTTTTTCTTTATTTTTTTAATTTTTTATTGCAATAAAAAAAGGTGTAAAGAAAAATGAACATTTACATTTGTTTAATTTGTTAATCAGTAATCACAACTCACAATACGAAAGACTTCATTTTACCTTTTCTATTATTAATTCTCAATTTCAAGAAATAATAGTAACTTATTTTGATATTAATTCGAATCTAATAAATTAGCCTAATATGTGGTTATGAGTTTGTCAATATTTGGCTAACCTTTTCATATTACACATTAATAAAATTAACACACCCTTTCATATTCCATTTTAATGGAGGATAACAAAATCCTTACCTACTCCATTGCATTCACCATTTTCTTTTATTCAATTACTTAAATATAATGAACTTGCATTATGTTCAAGTACGATCATGACTATCATTACTACCCATTACAAGATAAACTTAGACATGTCGGACATGAGTTTAATTTGTTTGGGTTAAGATAGTTAGAGGCCGAACATGAGTTAAGATTGGATGAGATAGATTATTTCTTTTTTAAAATGGGTAATTTCATTTGATTTAAGAATTTCTATCCAATTGAAGAATACGGATCAAAAGTTTGTAGATGATGGGTATGAATGACCAGATAGTATAACTGAGGATAAAGCCAACTATTAAACAAAAATTTAGAGATATTTTTGACCCTTCTTCCTACAATTAAATCAAGAGATAATGATAAGGTCAGACAATAAAATATAGTGAACATATAATTAATCGGAAGAAAAGTTGATTCTAACACATATGTTTTAACACTCGCGTGAAGCGCGGCTACGTTCCCTAGTTTGTAACTAATTGTGAACAAGAGAAGTTTTGTCCATTTGAAAGAACTTTGTGAGCAAATTGTACGGAGTTATGCCCCATCAAACATAACTTGTGAACCAGGCAAGTTTTGCCACACAATTTATGTACCAGAATTTTGCAAGTTTTGCCCATCTTTTACTACCTTTTCAATCTATAAGCATGCTGGGGCCGGGCCATTTGACAGCTCTATATTTGAATCGTCTTTCGTAAGGACCTTCATACCCCATTCCGACAGTACTTGCCCAGCCAATTTATTTAGTCTTTCATTGATGTTTAATTATAGCATAGAACATGCTAGGCTCTTGTACTACATCCACAACTGAACTGATTGCTACATTTTTTACTTTTGTTATATTACAATGTATTACTACAGCCATAAAACCCCCCACTACATTTGAAACATCTCTCACAATACAAAGTTACACCGTCCCATTCACATAAAATCTAAGAAACTAATGAGCACCTCAAACATTTAAGTTAAATATAGTATATATATACAACATAGAAAAATTATCCTTCTAAATAAGTGATGGTCATTTGAGGTTAAAATGAGGCAACTAAGATCAAATAGTTTCCATGTTACTTTATCAACAACAACAACAAAAAATAGACTTGAATAGTTTCAATAAAGATAAATGGATATATCCTTTTTCAAACAGGGAGTAGTAAGTTATTAACATAAAGGGACGTTGTGTCCGTAACTATTGTTAGCGAAAACGTGAAAATAAAGAACAATAATATTTAACGTGGTTCAGATCAAAATGATTCTACGTCCACCAGAAAATAAATGTCTGTATATTAACAAAGAAAGGGGAGAGATCCCAAATACATCTAAGAGAATTACTCTACTAATTCTCTACTCTTCTAATGTATTTTTCTATGAGTTTAGGATGTTTTTAACAATGAAGAATGACCATCCTCTTATAGGTGGCCAAACTTGGAATGATTTAAAAGAGAGATTTGATAGAGGGGGGAGGGGAGGGGTCTAGAACATATAGGGCGTGTTTGGTATGAAGAAAAATATTTTCCTAGAAAACAAGTAGATTTTTGACTTATTTTCTCATGTTTGGTGTTGCTCCCCAGTATACACGCAAGTGTACGTGGTCGCGCAAGTAATATAGATTCTTTAAGAAATGAGTTTTCGTTCCAAAGGACTTATGATCAATTTATATTCACTTAATTCTACAACTAAAAGTAAAAAGTAATCTTTTCGAGAGTTGATGATTTGTTGTTTATCTACTAATAATTATGCACTAATTGAAAATAACTAATTATGAACGACTTTGATATAAGGTTTCAAGCAAGTTTAAAGTAATTCCAGGGCTGCAGCATATACTAAATATCATGTATCATATTATTGGCATAGAACTAATTCCAGTTGTCAAGTTACTGATTTATAGGGTTAATTATATGAGTCGGGTTATACACCTCTCGTCATCTACCCCAATTAGCTACCTAACTACATCGTTGAGCGGGGATAAATAGACTAATTGGAGAGCATTTATATATCATCCTATTTCGTAACCAAGCGAGTTGTTCATCCGGGCGTCACTCCTGAACACAAATCACCTCGACTTAACGGGTCGATCAAGCTCTCTATATTCTCTGGTCTATCTAACCTCTCCTCTCTCGATTTTAAAGTTAAACAATAGATTTATCTCTAGATGGTCAGTCAAGAAATACTAAAACAAGAATGTAGAAGTAACTTATAATGACAACCAAGAATTAATTCATAAAGCCTTTAATAATCAACAATCCATTCGTAGCTACAGCCCCAGAACTAGGGCGTTTAGCTACTCATGCTATTAGGAAACAAGAAAATACAATAGTTCATGCACTTTCCGGAAAATAGAAGAGTTAAAGGATTAAAACCTATTACAAACTTGAATTCTTGCCCTTGCATACTAAATCAAAAGTCGAACACCTATTATGGAACCCTAGGATCTATTTATACTAGTAGGAAAAGTTGGGAACAAATCCTACTCAAATTAGGAATCCTATTTTATGTTTAAAACTTGGAAAAGTCGGCAAGAGAGGGATATGTCGCGCCTCCATCGCGCTCTGAACTTTTGTGCCAGGCGCGGCGCGTCTTGCAGAGCGCCAAGCAAGTGTTGCTGGCAATTCCTGTTGGCGCGGTGTGCCAAGAAGCGCGCCATCAACACCTCTATGAACTGTTGGACCTGGCGCGGCGCGCCTGCCAGTGCGCCCAGGCCTAGGTGCTTCAACACTTGGCCAAATCTTGCACGCCTTTGCAAATTCCTTCCCATTTCAACTCCAATCTTCTTAAGAGTTCCTGAAACAACTAATCATGTGTGTAAGTGCAAAAACCATCACAAGTATAACAAAAATCAAGCTAATAACTAGAAATCATTCTTCAATCTAATCGACTTATGGGCAATAATTGACAACGTAAGCATATAAATATGCCTAAGATCACCACCCCACACTTAGAGTTTTGTTTGTCCTCAAGCAATCTCTAGATTATCAACTCTTTTTCCCAACCCTTGGACTTATCAACCCACCTTAAAATCAATCAAACCTTTTTAATCATGATGTTGTAGTTCACAATGGGTGCAACAATTCACAACATTTACACCAAGTACAACACATGCTCAAAGAATGACCCTTTTATTATTATTTTTGGGCTAATGCAAACTCATACAAACACATCAATTAGATAATCTTATATATGCCATGAATGCCCTCACTTGTTCTTGTTTAGTAAAACCTTTCACTCAAACAACTTGCAATATCAACAAGGCCTATTTTTCAAACAATCACTCACCCTCACAAAAGAAGTTCTTACTTTTCTCAACATACCATAAGCTTGCCAATAGTGTATTATTACTTTTGCACATATTTCTCAAGGAATCAAAAGGACTTTCATTAGTTGTAACGTCGGCTTAAGGTAAGGGAGAGAATATTTAGGAATCATTTTAGTGACTACACCTCCCTAATGCACATGTCATTATTTTGCCAACAATTTTCTTTATAACTCTTCTTTCCTCCTAGTACACACTTCATGACTATTTACCCCTTTTTGTTGCTCCATATTTGCCCTTTATTTCTTTTTCATCAATTGCATTTTTTTTTCATGCCTTTGCACTAGCCATCCTCAATTTTAGTCGAGGTGCACATTGTCGCTAAGGACCAGGGCCAAAATAGAATTTCCTTTTTTACACAATGTAGCAATTCACCCTCAGCTATATCAACCAACATTTTCCAACCCTTCTTCTTACATAGTGCATTAAGGATTTCCATAGGATCAAAAGACTTGGTATCAAACAACGAGTTTCGGCTTATCATGTGGTTTATCAATAAATAAGGCTAAAGGCTCAATGGGGCTTCACTAAGGATGCTTTCAATGGTAGGCATAAAAGTAGAGTTAAGAATTGACTATTTCAAAGAAGTGCCTCAATCACATTCCTTAAGTCATACAATCTACTAACTCAACACACATAAGGAAAGTTCTAGATATCAAGTTAAGAAAGAACCAATCAATTCTCACCACACATGGCATTATGACACATATAAGGATATGTCAACCAACATGTTCATACAACTTGCATTATGGTATCATTACACAATTAAGCCCATTTATTTTTATTTTGAGTAAAAACTAAGAACACATGCTTGTTACAAGGTCAACAATCTATTGCATTCTTCCAAATATGACTACCCATGACGTTTGACTAATTTATTCGGACATAGCTTCAAAAGACCAAGGTTGGTTTCTCAATCCTACTCTTCTATGTGACTAATTTTCCCTTAAGACGGTCGTCATCCATCCATCATTGGGAATTGTCACTTCTCTGATGACTCTAAGAAGCAATAAAACAATAAACTAGTCCTAGTCGGTTCAAAGGGACAATCCTTAGTAAAGTACCGAAAACAAACGCTGAGGAACCCAAAATAAAACAAAAAATTTAAAAATTTAACTAAAAACTAACACTAGACTCGATAAAGCAATAAACAGCTATATACAACAGAGATATATTACCCCACCCCACACTTTAAAAACAAGCACTGTCCTCAGTGCACAATTAAAGCAAAGTATAGAGGTAGGAATACTCCCTCGGGCCTCTAGGCCTCGTCGTCACCGTGATCAAACACCATCAAGGCATTCACATCCTCATCCTCCTCATCATCCATAGCTTCATCTGCAGTAGCCTCATCATCATCCAGAGGCTCTGAGAATGCGGGACCAGTCCTGTATAAAAATGCTGTACTCTCGGTCAAGGGATAACGCTCCGCCATGGTCTCCATCTCCGCATCTGTAACTGGACAGCCACCTATTCGCAACTGCAATTCCTCCATCCCAAACATTCTTGCCATGACACTATCATCACGGGCTTTCCTCTCTTGGGCAAACAAGACATGACCATGGGACGCGTCTAACACCTTAGTGCGAGTCACATCCACCACTTTACCCGTCAGATCCGGGTGAAAAGTAATAGTCAAGTCACAAGCCTCCTCCTCTATACCCTGGTTCCTCAAGAAACGGGTTATCAACCCCCCATAACAAAACCGCCAACGCAAGTTGTTCCTGAACTTCATTATATTTTGCCTCAGGATTTCCCTAATATTAATAGGCATTCCCGTCATCTGCATATAGACCAATACCACTCTATCCCGCGTCACCTCAGTCAAATGTTTTGCGGGAAGTAAGACACTACACACTATTTTCAGCCATACCCTAGCAATTAGATTGAAATTAGCAAAGTGGAGGGTGTAATGCCTCCCAATATCTTTACTACGCCCCCACCTAGCTGTCGACTCTACCCCACACAATGTGTGTCAAATATCTCTATACAGGGGTTTCTCTTTCAACCTATTAAAGTCATCGTCATCATAGGTAGGAGTACCCAACAACTCATTCAATATCCTAGCCAAAAACTTCACATCTCTGCCTCTTATAGGTACAGTTTTGTACTTAATTTCCGTGAGCCAGTTCACATAAAACTCACGAGCTAATGACAAATTACAGTCACCCGAATGGTAAAAAATAAATCGTAGTCCCAACTCAACCATAGTCTTATATATGTCGGGAAATTGAGAATGTAACCTTACCGAATCAACGTATTCGTCCCCCCATATATTTTGCTTCCCGTTGGCAGTCAAACCAGGTCAACCCATATCGCTGAACCGCCTTTTTCCTGAATTTTTGGGATGGTTCCCTATTTTCGGACCCAGATGCTTCACCCTTTCTACTCCGCTTAAACCCCGCCACATTCTTCGCCTTAGGTGCCATTGAAACCTGTTAAGAAGAGAAACTAGAAAAAAGGAAAAAATAGAAAAATTGGGGGGGGGGGTTGCACAATGAGGAGAAGAGAAAAACAACAAAAAGAAGAAAATGGTGGGGAAAGATAGTTTAGAAGTGAAAGAGAAGTGGGGAAGTGGAGGATTTATACTTGATGGTGGGGAAGAAGAAAAGTTTTGGTGGGAATTAGACTGGAGGAAGGAGAAGATGAAAGGTGAGAAGAAGAAGAGTAGTGGGAGAGAAATTAGAGGGGTTGGGCGGTTTGTAGGAGAATGGGGGAAAGAATTTGGAGTTTTAGGGATTTAAAAAGGAGTGGGTCGGGTTTTATCTGGGTATAAACTCGGATTTTAAAAAATAATTGGGTGTGGGCGCGATGGGGGCGCGGTGCGCCATATTAGCGCCTAAAAAGGCACTTTGATCTTTTATGCTAGGCGCGGCGCGCCTGCCAGTGCGCCTGACTACAGTTTTTTTTATACTATTACACACTACGTTACAAATAGTGAAAGAAAATCCTATCTAGCTATAACTAACCTATATTCTAAAAATTAAAACTATGCTAAAACAAAAATTTCAAGAATTCAAAGACGAACTATTTAACTATTACATATTGTTCATGGGTTGCCTCCCATGTAGCGCTTGATTTAACGTCGCGGCACGACACAACTTGAATCATTCATCATTTAGCTCAAGAGCTTCCCAATCACGATCCGAATCCTCACTGAAATAGTGTTTCACCCTTTGCCCATTTACCAAGAACGTAAGGCCAGTCTTACCTTTAAGTTCAACAACCCCATGTTGCGTCATTCTGACCACTTCAAGAGGACCACTCCACTTCGACCTTAGTTTTCCGGGGAATAATCTTAGTCTAGAGTTAAAGAGTAGTACCTTATCTCCCGGATTGAAGGTATGAGCTACAATGTGCTTGTCATGCCACCTCTTCGTCTTTTCTTTGTATAGCTTGGCATTCTCATATGCGTGGAGCCTAAACTCCTCAAGTTCTTGCAACTGATTCACTCTTTTTTTACCGGTTAGCTCGGGGTCTAAGTTAAACTTCTTGATTGCCCAATATGCTTGATGTTCTAATTCCGCCGGAAGGTGACATACTTCCCCAAATAATATGTGATAGGGAGAAGTCCCTATTGGTGTCTTATACGTAGTCCTATATGGCCACAATGCATCATCTAGTTTATCAAACCAATCCTTCTTTTGCGCATTCACCGTTTTCTACAAAATTTGTTTCACCTCTTTATTCGAAACCTCCACTTGGCCACTCGTTTGAGGATGGTAAGCTGTAGCAACCTTATGACGAATACCATACTTAGCAAGAAGATTCTTAACAAGATGGTTAATGAAATGCTTATCTCCATCACTTATAATTGCCCTTGGAGTGCCAAAGCGAGTGAAGATGTGCTTCTTGATGAACTTTATCACCACGGAAGAGCGATAGCCTCTACCCATTTACTAACATAATCCACAGCCACAAGAATGTATTGGTTTCCACTAGATGGTTGGAATGGACCCATGAAGTCAATGCCCCACACATCAAAGATTTCCACCTCCAAAATCTTACTTAGCGGCATCTCATGTTTTCTTGAAATAGTACCCAACCTTTGGCGCTTATCACAACCCTTCACAAAAGCAATAGAATCTTTAAATAACGAGGGAAAAAAAAACCCATATTGTAGTACCTTATGAGCAGTACGCTCTCCTCCATGATGACCTCCATATGGGCTAGCATGACAACTTTCGAGCACTTTGTGAACCTCAGATTCCGGAATGCACCTTCTCACCACCCTATCTACGGCTTGCTTGAACAAGAATGGTTCATCCCAAATGTAGAGCTTGGCATCATGATTGAGCTTTTTCTTTTGTTGGGTGGTTGCACCCGGAGGATAATCGCCACTTACTATCAAATTCATAATGTCTGCATACCATGGTACTTGAGAGATATCTAATGCCATCAGTTGTTCATCCGAAAACTCTTCCGAATTTGCTTACCTTCATTCACATGTGAAAAATCCTCCAGCCTAGATAAGTGATCTGCTATTTGATTTTCATTACCTTTCCTATCTTTGATCTCATGGTCAAATTCTTGGAGAAGCAGTATCCATCGAATTAGCCTTGGTTTCGCATTCTTCTTGTTGAATAGGTACCTAATAGCTGCATGGTCAGGAAAAACAATCACTTTAGTACCTACCAAATACGATCTGAACTTGTCGAAGGCGAACACTAGAGCCATCATCTCCTTCTCAGTCACTGTGTAATTAGCTTGTGTAAAATCAAGGGTCTTGCTTGCATAATAGATCGAGTGGAACACTTTATTCTTTCTTTGTCCCAACACTGCACCCACTGCTACGTCGCTTGCATCACACATGAGTTCAAATGGTAATTCCCAATCAGGAGCAATTAAGATGGGAGCTTCAATTAAGTTCCTCTTCAACATCTCAAAAGCTTTTAAGTACATCTCATCAAAGTCAAACTTCACCTCCTTCTCCAAGAGACTGCACATAGGTCTTGCAATCTTGGAAAAAGCCTTGATGAATCGCCTGTAAAAACCTGCATGACCAAGAAATTTACGCACACCTTTTACAGAAATGGGAAGGGGCAATTTCTCAATAACTTCTACCTTAGCCTTATCAACCTCCAAACCAGATTTACACACCTTGTGTCCCAACACTATCCCCTCTCTTACCAAAAAATGACACTTTCCCCAGTTTAGAACTAAGTTAGTATCCTTACATCTAGAAAGTACTTTATCAAGATTCCGGAGACATATCTCAAAAGACTTCCCAAAGACGGAGAAATCATCCATGAACACCTCTACAAAGTCTTCCACCATATCATGAAAAATGGCCATCATACACCTTTGAAAAGTCATCGATGCATTGAAAGTCCGAATGGCATTCGTTTGAAAGCATAGGTACTATAAGGACAAGTGAACGTGGTCTTTTCCTGATCCTTGGGTGCAATCAAGATCTGGTTGTAACCGGAATACCCATCTAAGAAACAATAGTACTCCTGCCCTGCTAGTCGGTCTAGCATCTGATCAATGAAGGGAACAGGGTAGTGATCTTTCTGGGTAGCATCATTTAGTTTCCGGTAATCCATGCAAATTCTCCGCCCGATCACTGTTCTAGTAGGAATCAACTCATTCTTTTCGTTCCTTACCACTGTCATACCTCCCTTCTTGGGAACACATTGTACCGTTCTTACCCACTTACTATCAGAGATTGGATACACAATTCCATCATCTAGCCACTTTATTACCTCTTTTCTCACCACTTCTTTCATCAAAGGATTTAGTCGACGTTGATGTTGTGCACTTGGTTTGTGATCCTCTTCCATGTAGATTTTGTTCATACATAACGCCGGACTAATCCCATGAATGTCAGCCATGTGCCATTCAATAGCTTTCTTTCGCCTCTTCAGGATCCGCAATGCTTCTCCAACCTGTATTTCAGACAACTCTGCTGAAAGTATAACATGCAAAGTTTCGTTAGTACCCAAATATGCATACCTGAGGTGAGCCAACAGTGTTTTCAATTCCAGCTTTGAGGCTTCCTCAATAGAGGGTATGGGTGGTGGCCCAAGCTCTCGCTCTAATGGTTCCACGCTCCGCCTGTGAGGCTCCACAAGTGCCAGATTCAGACATGTTTCTATCTCTTGAGCCTCAGTGTCTTCATCTCTCTTATGACCTATTAAAACTCTTTCTAAGGAGTTTTCGGGCACAACTAACTGTGACTCTACTATGCGATCAACCACATCAATAACAGACAACTCTTCATAAATAGAAGGTAATTTTAGAGCGCGGTAAACATCAAATACCTCTACCTTATCATGTTCCCTCATGGTTAATTGACCAGCTACTACATCAATCAATCCCCTAACCCGTTGCCAAGAAAGGACGTCCCAAAATAAATGGAACTTCAGGATCGGGTTCAAAGTCTAAAACTACAAAATCTACCCAAAAAATCAATGAACCTACTTGCACTAACACATCTTCTACTGCACCGTCTGGCCTAGCAATGGATCTATTAGCAAGTTGAAGAATAACAATGGTTCGTTTTGGACTACCCAACCCAAGCTTTAGATACAAAGATGAGGGCATCAAATTTATACTTTCCCCCGTCAGCGGTGCCAAAAACTTGTTGCTCCCCAGTATACACGCAAGTGTACGTGGTCGCGCAAGTAATGTAGATTCTTTAAGAAATGAGTTTTCGTTCCCAAGGGACTTATGATCAATTTATATTCACTTAATTCTACAACTAAAAGTAAAAAGTAATCTTTTCGAGAGTTGATGATTTATTGTTTATCTACTAATAATTATGCACTAATTGAAAATAACTAATTATGAACGACTTTGATATAATGTTTTAAGCAAGTTTAAAGCAATTCCAGGGCTTCAGCATATACTGAATATCATGTATCATATTATTGGCATAGAACTAATTTCAGTTGTCAAGTTACTGATTTATAGGGTTAATTATATGAGTTGGGCTATACACCTCTCGTCGCCTATCCCAATTAGATACCTAACTACATCGTTGAGCGGGGATAAATAGACTAATTGGCGAGCATTTATATTTCATCCTATTTCGTAACCAAGCGAGTTGTTCGTCTGGACGTCACTCCTGAACACAAAACACCTCGACTTAACGAGTCGATCAAGCTCTCTATATTCTCTAGTCTATCTAAGCTCTCCTCTCCCAATTTTAAAGTTAAACAATAGATTTATCTCTAGATGGACAGTCAAGAAATACTAAAATAAGAATATAGAAGTATCTTATAATGACAACCAAGAATTAATTAATAAAGCCTTTAATAATCAACAATCTATTCGTAGCCCAGAACTAGGGCGTTTAGCTACTCATGCTATTAGAAAACAAGAAAATACAATAGTTCATGCACTTTCTGGAAAATAGAAGAGTTAAAGGATTAAAACCTATTACAAACTTGAATTCTTGCCCTTGCACACTAAATCAAAAGTTGAACACCTATTATGGAACCCTAGGATCTATTTATACTAGTAGGAAATTTGGGAACAAATCCTACTCAAATTAGGAATCCTATTTTATGTTTAAAACTTGGAAAAGTCGGCAAGAGAGGGGCATGTTGCGCCTCCATCGCGCCTGGCAACGCGCTCTGAACTTTTGTGCCAGGCGCAACGCGTCTGCCAGTGCACCAGGCCTAGGTGCTTCAACACTTAGCCAAATCCTGCACGCCTTTGCAAATTCCTTCCTATTTCAATTTCAATCTTCTTAAGAGTTCCTGAAACAACTAAGCATGTGTGTAAGTGCAAAAACCATCACAAGTATAACAAAAATCAAGCTAATAACTAGAAATCATTCTTCAATCTAATCGATTTATGGGCAATAATTGACAACTTAAGCATATAAATATGCCTAAGATCATTTGGTTGGTGAGTAGAAAATATTTTTCGAAAAAGATTTTTAGTGTTTGATATATGAATGAAAAATGTTTTTGAGAAATATCTTTTATTTTTACTAGAGTAGAAAATAATTTTTGAAATTGAAAATATTTAGAAAAAAAAAACTTAATTTTTTTTTTGGGTTGGGGGGTTGGGGTGAAGGTGCTGGTAGGGGGGACGGCGTGGGGGGGAGGTCGAGGGTAGGAGTGAAAAAATAAAAATTTGAAATTGAAAATATTTTTTAAAAACAAACTTAATTTTTTTTGGGGGGTGGGGGGGGGGGTCGAGGGTAAGGGTGAAAAAATAAAATTTTGAAGTTAATTTTTTTTTTTTAAAAA
>JAJOOO010019369.1:0-17610 GCA_029582685.1 Solanum piurae | reverse complement strand
CTAAACAAGTTTCCGGTAACTTCCGAAGCACATTTTTAAGAACTTTTTGGGTCAAATTCAAATAAAATCATTTCATTAAGTTCTCGACTCCAAACTCACATATGAGGCTCTAGTTTCACTCTATCATTTTCTGAGTCGTTATAAATACTGCTCATGATCTCATAACTCATGCTACCTTTTTGGGTGAAAATCTTACCGAAGCTCTAAGCATACTCCTTAAAAAGGATCTCAGCTGAAACAATGCTAAAGGAAAATAGTACAACTCACTTTTAACTCAAATGCACGATTCATATGAATATGAGGGCATTACTCTGAAACTTTACAGTTAACTTACTCTTGGACTTCTCTTATGCCCCTCTTGAGTCTCATGACTTCTCAAGACTCTTGCTAAGAGCAACTCATCGATAAAGAACTGACTTGTCTTTCCAACTACCTCTAGTATGATGGGTAGTCGAATGAATTCTGAGAACCGCACGAGAATGAATAAATATCTATGGCATAGCTCTATTGCACGACTTAGAGTATGAAAGAAGAGAACTTTTTCTTAAATGTCTGTAATCCCTCGTTTATAGAAGTGGGGCCCTTACAACCATACACAAGATACTGCTTGACACGGCTTCATAGACACCGTAGGACACTTAAACTATGTGCTCTGATACCAAGTTTGTCACGAACCGAGCCTACACCCTAGACGTGACCGGCACTTGAGAACTATTGCTGGTCCCCAAGAGAACCCTCATCCTGGCTGACTTCAAGCGGAAGACTAACTCAATCATACAAAGCTTAAAAACTGAAATAAAAGTTCATAAAACTTAAATTCAAACTTTAACTCAAATGAAAACTCTAAATAATAAAATATATTCAACTCTCCCCAAAATGGGTAACTTAAGTCTTTGAAATATTTAATAAAATAAATGAATAATACAGACTTCTCAACTATACTGACTATCTATGAAGCCTTTAACTGGTAAAGATGGAAGTCGGGACAAGTGCCACGACATCCTGACTGAACTGAAAAGTAAATGAAATCCTCCGAAAATAAGGAGGCTCACCATAACTAACTCGAACTCTCAGATGTATCAACGAAGCTCCTATTGATGATCCTGAATACCTGTGTCTACATCATGAGAAGATGCAGGCCAAATGGCTCAGTACGTGGAATGTACGAGTTTGTAAGAGGAATTCTAAAGCATAAACATAAGCTTGAAACTTGATAAAAAGGAAACATACTTACCTCTTTTAAATCTTACTCAACTCAAGGAATACTCTAAACTACTCAAACTTACTCAACTCAGAAGTACTCAAGGATAAGATACTCAACTCAACATAACTAGACTCATTTCAATATAAAGCAATTTAAAAGCAAATGCAATATAAAGAAAATTTGTTTAAAACGTGAAGTCAACTCTGTGTCATAATATCACAAAAGACATACCATGCTCCCTCTCAAAGTCTACTTGTGCAATGCCTGAATGAAGTACCATACCCCCATTCATACTAAGCAGAACCCCTTGAGGAACCATGCAAATACTGCTGTGGGAGTTTATCTAATCGACAACCACCACTATGAGCCTAAGTGGTGATAGAACGTCTTGCCGACGCTGCCTGAACTATCCTATACTTTGCCGTCATATAGAACGCTTTAACTTAGTGGATCCACTAGCTTAACTTACGTGATCATCTAAAAAGTATGATCCGTTAATATCTATGATGGCTACATAGTTTATGGAGACTTGAGTTAATATAAGCTCGCATCCCCATTACGGTGCTCAATACTATTCCCAATATTATACTTAGCTCATATATTTTTAAAACAACTTCTTTCTTTTGTTTGTGATAATAACTCAAAACTTAGCTTAAAAGCTCTCTTGGAATTGATGTTCACTTTCTTTTCAAAATGTGAAAGCATTTTCAAAACTTCTTGGGAATACTTAGTTCCCATATATCATTTTAAAGAAAAAGAACTTTACTCTTACTCTTTACTCAACTTCAAAGATTAAGTTTTAAAACAAAGTTTATGCATTTGTAAAATACTTCTTAAAATATGGATCATGCCGAATTATGGACATGAACGACTCAATGCAAGGTTTATAATAATCATAGATAAAACTCAATACTTGGAACTCAAGAACTTTAATGATACTATTCATTTCAAGAATGCTCAACACAGAGTTCATGTGGAATTATGAGCATGAACTACTCAACTGAATGACTCAAAGATACTTCTCATCTCAAGACTGTTCAACTTATAATGTTCATGCGGAATTATGAGCGTGAAATATTCAACTTAAGGACTCAAAGATACTTCTCAAAAGGGATAAGGAACTCAAGACTTAACGGCTTAGAACTTGAAGATACTACTCATCTGAAATATGCTCAACTTACGAAGTTCATGCGAAATTATGGGCATGAAACAACTCAACTCGATGATCTACATAACTATATGGAACTCATGTATAGGACTCTTCTTATTCTCTGACTTACTTCCTCAAAACTTAGTTCAAATCGATAGATGATCTCAAGGATTCACAATTGAACTCAAAGGCTTTCTTGAACTCTACTCTTTACTATCTCTTGAATGTGAATTATGAATTCAAGAGTTATTCTTCATGGTATGAATGATCTTGTAATGATAAAGTAGAGTCATGAATACATTATCCTCACTCGTACTCACTTGCTCGAGTCTTGAAACAAGTTATTATAAATTGTAGAAGACTCCTCAAAAGGACTTAAAAGACTTTCTTAGAATGTTTGAAAGAATTCTCAAAACTTAACTCTTAACTCTACCTTGAATTTGAATTATGGATTCAAGGTTGTGATTTGTGATAGGAAAGATTTCATGATGTTTAAGATTGATTTTATATAGTTAAGCATGAGAAACGGTTGAAAAATACTGTCTAGGGAGCAGGTCCGCGACGCGGAGTTGCACTAAAATCATTGGTCACGAAATTAAATTTTGAGACAGAGGAGTCCGCGTCCTAACCGCGACGCGCAGAAAAATTTTGGTCACTAGGGGAGCAAATCCGCGACGCGGACTTGCGTGCCAAAATTTGCTCGACTTTTCCTTCTTCGTTTTCTAACCCCTACTCGCCTAAATTCAATTCTCATTCTCAATCTCTCTTTAGATTTAGATACTCAGCATATGAACACAAAACCTACTCATAAAAAACTCTAAAATCGACATGATTTCATCAAGAAATTAATAATATCATCAAAACTCAAGAACTAAAGCCAATTTCAAGAACATAATTCAAGAACATCATACTTTCAACTTTCTAGAACGAACTTAATGCTGAAATTAACATGATTGGCGTGTGGATGAACAAACCCAATACTATGGAAACTTACATACCTGTAAGAGCATCTTCTGGAAGAACTTGAAGGAAAAATCAGGAAAGAACAACCCTAGTCTTAGTAAATCAGTCATAACTTTTTACTTAGTGCTTGGAATTGAGCAAACTCAGCGGCGTTGGAAAGAGGACTCGAAGGGTTTTAATTTTATATCTTGTATCTTACCTAACTCATCTGGACTCTCCGTCCTAACCCGGAATTGGTATTCATAAACAACATGAATGTAATAATTCGACCTATCATTATGAAAGGGCACCCCGTGCGAAGTTTTAAAATTTTGATATTATAGTGCGAGAATTCCAAAAATGTGAGCACAACAAATTTATGGTTAAATTATTTTGAGTTGGGCTGACATCATTGCGCCATAGTGGAAGGTCCCTCGCTATAGTGGCCCGAGTCCCTCTATAGCGGGCTGTAAAAAATCAGCAACCTAATTAATGCATCGTCTTTTAGTTTTCTCCCACTTTTTGAAGGAGAAAAGAGACATGGGCTGATTCAAAAACCCTCTAGAAGCACTCGGGGTAAGGGAGCTGTCACGCCCCAAAATCAAGTGGCAACTGGCTCCTAATGCCAAAACTCAGGCCCGAGCCGACCTTGCTGAACCATTTGCTACTAGCGCATGGAAGCCATACGCAATCAAGAAAACAAAAAAGTATACTCGGTTTAAAACTAAGCCTTATGCCGGCAAGGCTCCTGTCAACAGATCTATAAAATAAACAACTACTCCCAAGAGTTCATTTAAATAAATAGCCAACTAGCACAAAAGTCCTGATTAGGCCGTCGAGGCCACCATGATATCTATGCCAAAACTGAAAGTAGGTATATATCAGGACAATGCATCAAACAACTCACAAGCTTGAACAAACCAACAAACTAGGCCAGCATGGCCCGTAGCTATACACCCCACGCACTAGTCTGCAAACCTATAAGAGTAGTAAAGATTGGCGGGACATTGCCCCGGCCTACCCATAAAGATATATAGAACAAAAGCTAACAAACTTCCCAACTCTGGCAGTTTCGGAGGAAAGGGGCTAGCCAATTGGATAGAAGTCAATCCTGCTGCTGAGGAGGTCTACTGGGTCATCTGTTGGGACCTGCATGCATGAATGCAGCTCCCCCCAGGCAATGGGGCATCAATACAAAATAATGTACAGAGTATGTAAGGCTATAGATTAAATGAGCAAGTATCATAATATACCAAAATAAATCACGTAAGGAAATCAAAATTTAGATAAGCATGCTAACCCACTACTGAATCTAAAAATACAAAAATGATCAAACAACAACCTAACCAAGCCCCCATAAGCTCGGCAGGTACAAACAACATACCACCTACCTAGGCCCCCATAAGCCCAGAAGGTGCCAAATCAATCTACATACCCCTATCGGTAGCCCACTGTCTTTGTATGAAGTCTCATAGCCCTTTTTGGCAATAATATATCCCCATAGGCAACGCATATCCCTCTTTGACCATAGCTCTGTGGGTTGCACATAGCCCTCTTTTGCATCAACATGTCCCTGTAGGCAACACATAGCCTTCTTTGGCGTCAAAATAGCCCCTTACACAACACATAACACTCTTTGGCATCAATATAGTCCCGTGGGCAACACATACCCTTCTTTGGCAATAACATAGTCCTATTCGACAATATTATAACCCCTATAGGTAATTCATAGCTCAACAACTAACCACAATAGTCCTAAGGGCGCAACAAATAATTGAATAGGCTAAAGATGAGCAATTTAGTTATAAACAATATATATGAATAGTCTCCAAGTCGTTCCTAACTTAGGGTCGTTCTTAACAGATTATGAGTCCCTAAAATGAGGATTTATAACCACTCAATCATCCAACCACTCACAATTACATCTACAAGATCACCAACATTAACTACCCTATTATATCACTCCCAAGCTCTAAGGAAACGAACGAAGGGAATAGCCATAACACACCTTTCCAATGAACGCTCGAAAGACCGTAGTTCTTTCATGAAAGTTGTTCCTTATGTCCTAAGATTCACAAACACAATATATATACAACTGGTACGCACCTATAAATAGTTCATAATTAATCTTAAATCAGCAAATTTTCCATATTGTCCCAACTTGTCGAAACATTCATAAAAATTCATAAAAACAATCATAAAAGAGTCCCGAAATGATTACCTTAGTTAACCAACTGTAAATCTTGAAGAAACACCAATAACTACAGATTTATATCTTCAAAAACTAGCTCCAAACGAAGCTAATAGAAGGGAAAAATGATTGCCACGTGTAGAGATCATGTTTCTAGGCACGGGGGCAACCTTTAACGGTAGAAATTGTCAAAAACTAACCTTCATCATGCAAGAACTCCATAGGAACCCTCTCTTAAGCTTTCTTTTTGGTTTGGATGTGAAAAGAAATGTTTTCATGTCTTAAAACATTGAGTAAGCCGACATACCACACCATTCTTAATTTATTACTCACCCTCCTTGTCTTTCCACGAAGATACGAGTTAATTTAGACGTTTTGAAAAGTCGGAGTGTTACATCCTTCCCTCCTTAGAAACATTCGTCCTCGAATGAAAAAATCTGAGTCACGCTATTAAGTCCTTAGGAGTTTCCAAAATTTAGGCAGATACTTTGTCAATGTGACTATCCAGGAACATGAAACGCAGAAATTCTAACCTAGGCGTCTCACAGGATGACATAAATAGCTAAGCACTATAGCTCTATAATAACAGTGCGACAAATATACAACGACAACAACAATAATAATAAGCAACAATATAAAAAAAAATCAGATTGGTATCTAACCTCACTGCAATAATATAAACTAATATTCCATCACCCTGGGGTATGAAACAAGTGAGGATATTTGAACCTCATGCCATCCTCAGCTTCCCAGGTCACCTCTTCTTTATTCTTGTTTGATCCAATTAGGTGAGAAGGTTTTTCAACCTACGAATCCTTATTATGTGAGAAAACCTTTCACATCATGATAGTATATGTTTATGAGAATATACTTTCAACAACACAACAACAACATCATCATTGGTACTTTACTCTCAAAGCACCCTTAAAACATTTGCATAGATTTCATAAGAAAATGCATAATTCCATAATTTACCTCTTGAGGTTCAAAACCCACTTTCAATCTTCAATACTTAGAAAACATAGGTTAGATATGGATTTCATCACAAATTCATGTAAAGCTTGTAATACATGCTTAATTTCATAAAACTCTTCCTTTACAATCAAAATCCCACATCACATGATTCATAACTTGAAAACATGGAGGTTACATGGGTTTATGGGGAAATCATCATATTTCATCAATTTATGCGTAAGAGATCACAATTCAATCATTTAAATCAACATTGAAGAGTGTAACATCTCGCATATTGAAATAACTAGGAAGAAGTTAAGAATTGGAAATAGTGATTTTTGGAAATAATGAAAATCTGGAAATTTTGTTAAGTTAGAATAAGTTGAGTTTTGGTCAACTTCAAACGGCCATAACTCTTAGCTCAGTACGAGTTAGGTGTACTGCCAGATATGGTAGGAAATCTCTTGGAATTATCTTTCCAATGCCGCCGAGTTTGCGCAATTCCGAGTTTGTATGAGTGAGATATTCCCTTTGGAAGTTCGATTGTTTGAATAAGGAAAGTCCAATCCAGATTTGAAAGGGTAGTTTGGTCTTTTCCATACGCAACTTAATTAATTCGTTTTTGGTAATATTTCTAAGGGTCTAAACTGAAATCGGGCAGTTTACGCTTTTGAAATTAGAGTTAAGATTTTTGGAGGAAGAACGCAAGAGGAGAAGAAAGGAGAAAAGAGCCAAGATCGTCGTTCGTAAGGATTTCGCTTGTGGATTTCATCAAGGGGTGATCCCTACGAAGTATATGAGATTACATAGCTTTGGGTTAGTTCATCCACGTGCCAATCATGATTCAATTCAACAAAGTTTATTAGATTCGAAAGTAAATCCCTTGAATTCTTGATGAAGTTCGTTTGAATCCTTGTGGGTTGTGTTGTTGGAGTTTTCTTGAGATTGATTCATGGTTTTAGTTGTGTTTTTGAGTAGAATCTGATGTATATTGAGGGTATAAATCATTATAAGTGTTTAGAGAAAAAACCAATTGAGTTTAGATGGTTTAGAGATGAAAAAAGGAGAAGAAAAATCGTCAAACGCCTGGGGAAAGGGGTGGGGCGCCACGCCAGCCAGCGCGCCCCAGGACTGTCTCTGAACTTCAAGGGCTGGCGCCCCGGGCCTTTCAGAGCGCCAGGGACGCCAGTTGTTCCCATTTTCCCCCCATCTTTTCGTACTAGTTCCTTAGCAATGTACCTATGTTTTCTAGTTGATTCCAACACTCTTAGGTACATCTAATCATCATGAAATCATCTATAATCATGAGATCATGAACCTTGAATCCATAATTCAATTCAAGGAAAGTTAAGAGTCAAGTCTAGGAGTTAAGAAGCAAGTCAAGAGAAGTTTATAAAGTTTGCAAAAGTCTTTCACAAACGTTTTAACTTTGTTTTAAGACTTAAGTTTCAAGTTAAGCAAAGAGTAAAAAGTTGAGTTCATTTCTTAAAAAGCTATTAGGGAACTAAATATTCCCAAGAGTTTAAAATGTTTTCACATTTGACCAAGAAAGGGAAACACCGATTTCCAAGAGAGCTTTTAAGCTAAAGATTTGAGTAATTATCTCAAACCAAAGAAAGAAGTTTTGATTTTAAATCATATGAGCTAAGCATATATTGGGAGTAGTATTGAGCACTGATATGGGGATGCGAGTTCATATTAACTCAAGTTTCCATAAACCATGTAGCCATCATGGGTAGTAAAGGATCATACTTTTTAGAAGACTCCTTAAGTTGCTTTTTAGCATAGACTAGTGGATCCACTTAGTTAAGCGTTCTATATGAAAACAAAGTATTGGATAGTTCTGGCAGTGTGGGCAAGATGTTGTATCACAACTTAGGCTCATAGTGGTGGTTGTCAGTTAGAGAAACTCCCACAGAAACTATATTACTTTATTACATGAGTAAAGTTGAGTTTGTTATTGCATTTCTTTAACGAACTGAGTTGTTTTCTACTATTTTAAAATCTTTCCATATATTGCATGTGTTTTATTGCTTCATATTGAGTTAATTTTTTCAAGAGTTGAGTAAAGTCAAGGTAAGTGTTCCTTTCAGATTCTTTTCAAGCCTATGTTATGTTTAGCTTTCCAACTCACATATTTCTACATTCAATGTACTGATGCCAGTTGGCCTGCATCGTCTTATGATGCAGACGCAGGTAACCAGGATCATTACCCAATGCCTCGTTAATCTATTTAAGCACTTAGATTCAGTTGGTGAGCCTCCTTGCATTTCGGATGACTCCTTTTGTTTTTCTTTTAGTATTTCATTGTTAGGAAGATCGGGGTCTTGTCCCGACATCCCTCTTTGTTTTAGAGGCTTCATAGACAGTTAGTAGTTCAGTTGTCTTTACATTATCATTTCATATGTTAAGACTTAAGTTGCCATTTTGGCCAAGTTGAATGTTGACTTTTAAACATTCTAAGTTATTTTATTTAACAATTGATTAAGTGCATTTGATCATTGTAATAATGCTTAGAGTCTTTCGTTGAGTAAGTAAGCCAGTCCAAGGGTTCACTTGGGGAAAACAATGGTTCTTGAGTGCCAGCCACGTCCGGGGTGTAAGCTCGGGGTGTGACAAAGAGAACCCATGACAATTGAAGAAAAACCCTAACTTAATTGGGGAATTCTAACTTTGTAAATTGGAGAATTTGATAACTCCATGGATGGAATGGGATCCATAGATGAAAACTATCATACCTTGAATCTAAATGTTAGCCTTTAATGGAGGAATTGAGAGTTGACTTGAAACCCTAGGTTGAATCCTTCTTCTTCTTCAAGTTTCTGGAGAGAGAAATATGTTGGAGAGGAGAATTGATCTTCTTTTGTGATTTGGAGGAGTGAAGTGAATGGGTTGAATTTGGGGGTTAAAATGCTGATATAGGGGTTTTAGTGAAGGGTAAAACAATGTAGTATAAGAGTTAATTAATTAGAAAAAGACCCAACTGCCCCTTAAAAATAACTGCCAGTAGTGACCTACGAGAACCCACTGACGGACCGTGGTCAGGACGACGGACCGTCCTACACGACCGTCGATGGGGGTCAGAAACCTGGTTTTTGGGCCATCGAACCACGGATCGTGGTCTGACCAACGGTCCGTTGGTCAGGCCGTGGTTCGAGCCTTCCTGGTCTATTTTGGGGAGCCCGTCCACAAACCACTCCTACGATTTGTGGTCCCATCCAGGGTCGTGAGTGGCCCTCGTGGGTTGGCACCTACAGCTCACTAAGAGTGTTATTTACCCTTTTTCGAATACAGGGTGTTACAAATAGACAATAGTAGTTCATGTGTCTTTTTCATTTAGTGTTTAATGTTTAAAGACTTGAGTTGCCTTTTAGGCCAGTTGAATGGTTTAATTCTAAAATATTCTGAGTATTTATTTGAGACAGTTGAGTAAAGTTACTTTTGAGTTCATATGTTGTTGAGTAAGTCTTTCGCTGAGAGTTGAGCTAGGTCAAGGGTTCGCTTGGGGCCAAAAATGGTTCTCGAGTGACGGCCACGTCTAGAGTGTAGGCTTGGGGCGTGATAATTGCTCCCAGATCCCAACACCTCTTTTTGCTTCAAACTTCTACCTCCTTGGCTGGCGTACAAACGACTCCATTCCTTTTCTTTGGGAGTGCCTTGGTGTAGGCCTCATAAAATTCTCTTACCTAGGGAGGGACATAGCGTGTCCATCCCCGAGTGAATTGTTCAAATTTGTGGAAGTTGATAGTATTACATACCTTCGGTTAGTCAGCAATCACCTTGTTAGTAGACAACCTCTTCTCTTCCAGAATAGTTCTCAACCCTACAACCTTCAATTTGTTCATGGCCCGGGGAGAAATAATTGGAATCCCCCTCGAGACCACATTGGTAGTTGGGTCTCTCATAAGTTTGGAGCGAATTGTGCTCCTCTTCTTTTGTGGAACTGAAAGGGCTGCTTGATATTGTCGGTGAAGGCACACCCTCAACTATAATGAATCAAAATAAGAAAAGAATTGCACCGTTTCTTTCCAGTTACACCGTTGCACTAAAAAGTACTTCTTCTTAATAGTATTCGACTCTCAAGAAACATCTAATAAATAGAGATAACATAGTAAACTATATCTTTTATTTGTTATTTATCAATAAGCGCGAAATGAGATAAATCGACACACTTACTTTGATATGGAGAGAATATATTCGAAGTAATTATTTTACATGAGAATTTGCGCCTCTAAGGAACTCTAGCCTTCATGTTTTGGATGAAGAAGAACAGAAAAATCTATGGAAAAGTAAAGGTGTCAATTTCAACCCATATAAGGTGAAATGACTTCATGTAATCCATATTTACTTAAATGGATCACTCATGTTTTATTTTTTTTTAAAAAGAACACTAGGGGGTGGAGGTAGATATAGAGGTGTGGGGGATCCGGGAGGGGAGGTGGAAAAAATTGAACTCTTTTTTTTGAAATTTTTGGGGGAAAAATGGGGGTGGGGTGGGGGTAGGGTGGAGGCAGGGGTGAAATTTTTTTAAGTGGGGTGGGGGTGATGGGGCGAAAGAATTTACCTTTTTGAATTTTTTTGATGTTTTTTTAAAAAAATGGGATGGGGCGGGGGAAGGGTGGAGGTGGGGTGTGAAAAATAACTTTTTTTTCTTTGAAAAAGTTTGGGGGCAGTGGTGGGGTGGGGATAGGGGGATAGGTGGGGGTGGGAGAGGTAGGGTGGCTGATTATTATTTTTTGGATATCTATTTATTTAAAAAATGAGAAAATTTCAGAAATAACAAAGATAATAGACATAATAAGGCTCTATATCTATAGTTTCGATAATTGCGCTTCATAACTATAATTTTGTTTACTATGGAGGGTGTGGTTTGTATATTTCGCTTGAAAATATACAAAAAGTGTAAGTATATACAAATGGAGGTTTCTGTTTTTTATATTTCGCTTGTGAATATACAAATAGGATAGGTATATTCAAATTCTATATTTATACATTTAGAAATTTTTCCGAACTCTGTTTTTATATTTCGCTTGCCAATATACAAACATGGTAATTTATTATGAATTTTTCATAAATCGTATACAAATAGCTAGGGTAAGCATATACAAATGATTTATACAATCAGGAATCGAATTATACAAATTTTGAATTTATATAATCAGGGACTGAATTATACAAATTCTGGATTTATACAATTAGGAAATCAAATAGCAAAATTTTGTGAAACTATAGCTACAAATTAATAATAATAATCGAAATGATAGCTATATTACATAATATACTCTAGATGTTTACCATTTCACGTAATATTCCTAAAAACATTGGGGGTGGTGGAGGTGGGGGTGAGGTGGTAGTGGGCAGGGATGGAGGCACGGATAGAAAAAATATAAATTTCTTGTTTTGTTTGAAAGAATAGTTTTTTGAATAAAAATAATAATTTAGGAGTGGTGTGGGGTGGTAGGGGTTGGGTATTAATAATTTTGTTTTGATTTAATTTTTTTGACTTAAGATAATTAAAGTGGGTTAGACCATCTCCAACCCACCTCTATTTTACTCTCCATTCTCTATATTTGGAGATCAGTAAAATAGAGAATGACACTCCAACCCACCTCCAAATCACCTTCTATTCTTCAAATTTAGAGAGTTGAATAGTAGTTGGAGAACTACTATTCACACTCTCTATTTCACTTTTTCATTATTTTATTATTATTTCTATTACTTTCTAATTAACATATTATTTTACATATAATTCCATTAATTAAATATCTAATATTCATAATTCTTTTTTAAATATAATATAATATTTTAAAAAAATATTATTTAATATATACTATTTTAATTTCAAATTAATAGTATTTTTTTCTTCTAATTTTCGTGAATAATAAAATTTTATTTTATTATTAATTTTCATTATAAAGAATACGCAAAATTAAAATGGCAAGATGAAAAAATTTAATTTAAAAATACAATATATGATATGATAATTTAATACAAAATAACAATACAATACATAACATAATAATTTAAATACAAGATAACAATACAATATAATACATAACATAATAATTTAAATACAAGATAAAATACAATACATAACATAATAATTAATTGATCACAACAATAATTTAGAAATTTTGGTTGGTCGTTTCCAGATTTAGCACTATTCGGAAAAAAATTAGGATATGATCTCGAGAATTCTTGCGATTGTGGTTGTGATTGCGGTTGTGATTGCCGATTTCTTTTTTCAAGTATTCGTTGTTGTTCTTGTTGCAGGTAATCACGAACATTTGGATCAGCTGTTGCTGATTATGACCTTTGGATATGGCATGCTTATTTTGGTTTGCCTGGCACCAATAATGATATTAATGTTTTAGAGTCATCACATTTATTTTCCAATCTTGCTAGCGGTATTGCGCCTCCCGCCAATTATGTTATTCAAGGAAAATAATATGATATGGGTTATTATTTAGCTGATGGTATATATCCTAAATGGTCTACAATTGTTCAAACTATTCGTGATTCTCATTCCCAACAAAATATTTTTTTTGCGATGAAACAAGAATCGTGCCGAAAAGATGTTAAACGTGCATTCGGAGTTTTGCAATCACATTTTGCAATTATTGCAGGACCGTCACATTTTTGGAGAAAGGAAGTGCTAAATGATATAATGACTACATGTATTATACTACACAACATGATAATTGAGGGTGAACGTGATCTCAATGCACCAATTCAAGATGCTGTAGAGGCTCCAACTCCAACTATAGAAATCGTGGTAGATGAAAATCTTCGGTTTGAGCAATTTTTAGCTCGACATAAAAAAATTAAGGACAAAAATGCTCATTTTGAACTCCGTAATGCATTAATAGAGTATTTATGGGAGCAACGTCATAATTTTGAAAATTGAATATTTATGTAATTGTATGTCACTTTTATTTGAATTTGTCCCCTAATTTATGTATTATATTATATTTTATTTAAAAATTTAGAATAAAAAATAATTCTATATCACATTAAAAATTATATAAAGTAATTATTTGGGAAAAAAACAATAAAGGATTTATATTATGAAATAAGAAAATAAGAATGAAATAGAAATAATAATATAATATTGAGGAGAGAGAAAAAGATTCCTTTTTAGAGAGTAAAATAGAGAATTGGGTTGGAGTTGGTTGTCTGAAACAATAGAGAACTCTATATTTGGAGAGTAAAATAGAGGATTGGGTTGGAGATGCCCTTAGAAGCATTTTACCCAAATCACCAAATTCATATTTACCCTTATTTTTACATGGGTCAATTGTAACCCAATAAATTTTGACTCAATCCATATTCAATCCATCCAAATCTGATTCAATCCAACCATTTATTTTCCCATAAGCAAGGGGTATTTATAAGCTTTTTTTCCCATAACAGGATTGGAAAGGAAAACATAGGCCTGTATTTATTTATTCTTACTATATTTATGCACAATAATTTTTGAAACTAAAAAAGTAAATAAAAATAAGAAACGTGAATAATGATAAGCAAATAGATCTATATATAGGGGAGATATTTAAAACTCAAATTAGCCGTTGAATCAAACAAGTCAAAAAAAAAATCACGTGTAAGAAATATCAAATATACCTTGAACTTTGCTAGAAGAATCATATATAGCTCTACATGAATTTTGTGTCCTACATGACAATTTTGTGTCTTATATGGCGGCCTACATATATTATGTGATGCAGCGAATGTGTGTCTATTTGTTCAATTTTATACAAGTTTAAGTGTCTATTTATGCATACCCAAAATTGGACGACGTAGATGTCAGCTAAAACCAAGTTAAAGGGCATATATATATTTATAAATATGTGATTGTGAGATTACAATAATATTTGGAACTAAATATATAATGTATATATTATCTGAACCATAGTCATGGACTTTCTTTGGTTAATTAAATCTTAGTCATTAAATCTAATTAATACATGTCATGTGTCCCCAATGCAAGCAAAAACTTGACAAAAATGGAGAGGAGCCTAATCCAAAAAATTAAAAGGTTATAAATTAGCAAACTTCCCCTCTTTTTTCTATGTATAAGGAAGAGAAAGAAGCCTTTTATTAGTTTCATGGAGATTTCTTACAACACAATTATAACAACAATTTGTGTTGCAATTTTGTTGGTATATACATGGAAAGTGTAGAATTGGGCATGGTTTAGGCGAAAGAAACTTGAGAAATACTTGACTGATGCAATTACCTAAGGGCCTGTTTGGAAGGACACACTGGTAATTGGATTTGGTGTAATTGAGTGTAATTACATTGTATGTCCTGTTTGGTTGGACATGTAATTACTTGGTCAACAGGTAATTGGTGTAATTGGCAGGGGGTAGTTACACTCTACAATTCACAGGCAAAGGTTGTGAATTCCTGGTAATTACCAGCTGATTACTTTTTAATTTTCTTTTATTTCTATTTTTATTTTTTTGTTTTAATTCTCTTTACTTCTATTATTTTAAGTTCTTTTTTTATTTTTATTATTCTAAAAATTTGTAAAAGTTTATTTTATATTTTATATTATTATATTTCATTTTCTTCTTGTTCTCAACCTTACTTTATGTTATTCTATTCAATTTTTTCATATTATCTATTTCTTTATGTCATGCTTATTTTCTCATTAGCATAAATTTATTAGTTTCTAATTTTTAAATTAAAATAGAATTTATTGTTAAATAAGGTTATAGACTTACGTTTTCTTTATTAAGAAAGAAATAAAAATAAATCATATTTATGCATGCTATGTTGAAATTTGTTATAAGAGTATTATGTTAAAATTTTTGTTTTGAATTTATAACTTATGTTATATTTTCAGTTTCATTTGTTTTAGTAATAGTGAATTCACATTGAACGACATATTTTAATTAGACTTGATAAATTATATTTTTGTCAAACATTTAATAATTTATGAAATTTTATTTATATATTAATCTTTTTATCAAACATGCATTTCACGATGTTCGTAGAAACTTCATGCTTTTAGTTTTTACGATCAATTCAATTGAAATATATTAATTTAAAAAAATATAAATAGATTATTTTTTCATAATATTAGTTAAAGAAAATATGTTTATTAATTAATAAATTTTCAAAAAAGAATATATATCTTAAATATTTAATTTAATGTTATTTATAAAGTTTCTTATTTGTCTAGTATAAATTTTAAATAATTAATTTTTATTTTTAAAATTTAATATAATTTTATGATTGCAATTGTGCATCCAAACAGAACATGTGTAATTACACTGTGGCATCCAAACATGACATGTGTAATTACAGTGTATTTACATTGTGACAACCAAACAGGTCAGTGTAATTACTAGACAGTGTAATTACTAGGATGATAATTACTACCCTAGTAATTACACCAATTCCAATTACTAGGTGGCTTTCCAAACAGACCCTAAGCAATTGGAGACTGTAATCAGTCATTCAGTCTTACTTGCCTATGTTTTCTTGCACCAAATCAGGCCTAGGTTAACATGTCTACATTTGCACTCTCAATGTTATAGCTGAGATCAAATTTAAATTTGAGTGTCTAATCGAAAATGAATTACTCCCAGATAAAAGTTCTTTTGTGTGGCTAGACCCATATCCAGTAGTGTTGATCACAAATCCTGAACATGTAAATGAGATTTTGACAAAGAATTATGTGTACCAAAAGCAAACTCAACCCAATCCATTTGCCAAGTTATTGTCTCTAGGTCTTTCGAAGCTTGAGGAAGACAAATGGGCCAAACTCCAAAAAATTATCAATCCTACTTTCCAAGTTGAGAAGTTAAAGGTTATATTCACTTCATATTCTTATTACCAATAAATTAGCAAATATTGGTAAATTTTTATGCCTAGGACTTAAGATAGCATATTGAAATGTCTTCACATTATGAAGTTGTCTGTTTATATCCACGGGTGCAGTAACAAACGACATCAAGGGGATTTAAAACAATGCAAGCATGCCACACCTGAGATTTGAACCTGAAATTTATAGCAACTTTTGAACCACTTTTTATGACTACACTACCTTATGTTGAAGGGAGTCAAAATTTTATATCTAAATGCCCCAAAACAGTTGTTTTTACCCTATTCCCACAGTTAATTTCCCAAAGAAGGGGTTTCAATTGATTCCACTTCTGTCACGCCCCAAGTCTACACCCTAAGCGGGATTGGCACTCGAGAACCATTGCTGGCCCCAAGCGAACCCTTGGCCTGGCTTACTTAACTCAGCGTAAGACTTTAAGCATGATTACAATGATCAAAAGAACTTACTCAAATAACTTAATAATATAACTTAGAATGTTAAAAGAATTAAACATTCAACTTAGCCAAAATGGCAACCCAAGTCTTAACATAGATAGAATGAGAAGACTAAAGAACTAATAATTGACTGTCTATGAAGCCTCTTAAACAATTGAGATGGATGTTGGGACAAACCCCACAACATCCTAATGAACTAGACTAGAAAGCAAATAAAGGAGTCCTCCGAATAAAATGAGGCTCACCACAAACTCTGAATGCTCAAGCTGGATCAACGAGGCGCTGGATGCTGATCCTGGTTACCGGCGTCTGCATCATAAGACGATGCAGGCCAACTGGCATCAGTACATTGAATGTACGAGTATGCGAGTTGGAATGGTAAAACAACATAGGCTTGAAAGGGAATTTGAAAGAAACACTTACCTTGGCTCTTCTCAACTCATGAATACTTAACTAAACTCATTTCAATATAAAGCAGTTTAAAACAAGTACAATATAAAGAAAAGTTGTTTAAAAACATGTTGTGTATATACAAGGATACAACATAACTGTGGAATGTATGTAAAAATACAATAAACTGATGTATGTAAAAATACAATAACTTTTGTGGGAGTTTCTCTAACCGACAACCATCACTATGAGCCTAAGTGATGGTACAACATTTTACCTCACGTTTCCAAGGATCGTCCTATACCTTGCCATCAGTATAGAACTTGAACTACTAAGTGGATCCACTAGTTTATGCTGAAAAGCACTTAGGAATCATCTAAAAAGTATGACCCTTTTTCTGCCCATGATGGCTACATGGTTTATGGGGGCTTGAGTTAATATGAACTCGCGTCCCCATATCGGTGCTCAATACTACTCCCAAAATATACT
>JAJOOO010019368.1:0-16189 GCA_029582685.1 Solanum piurae | reverse complement strand
CTCTTTCTGGGTGAATACATACTGGAGGCTCTTATGGTCTGTGAACACATCTACATGAACACCATACAAGTAGTGTCTCCAAATCTTGAGTGCAAACACCACTGCTGCAAGCTCGAGGTCATGAGTCGGATAATTCTTCTTATGTACCTTAAGTTGTCTAGAAGCATAAGCTATAACCTTACCTCATTGCATCAACACACAACCTAGGTTGACTCTGGATGCATCACAATAGATCACATAACCATATGAACCCTCTGGTAGAGTCAAGTCAGGAGGTGTAGTCAACCTAGTTTTCAGTTCTGCAAATTTATTCTCACAATCATCTGACCACTGTGACTTAACCTTTTTATGAGTCAACCTAGTCAATGGGGAGGCTATGGATGAAAATACTTCCACAAATTGTCTGTAATAGACCGCTAGACCCAAGAAACTTCTGATATCTGTAGTAGAGGTAGGTCTGGGCCACTGTTTCACTGCTTCTATCTTCTAGGAATCTACTTGAATTTCTTGACTAGACATAATATGCCCAAGGAAGGCAACTGATTGTAACCAAAACTCGCACTTGTTAAATTTTGCAAATAACTGGCGATCTTTGAGAGTTTGAAAAACAATTCTCAAATGACTCGCATGATCTTTCTCATTCCTAGAGTAAATGAGGATATCATCAATAAATACGATAACAAACAAGTCCAAGTACTGCTTGAACACTCTATTAATAAAATCCATGAAAGCTGCAGGAGGATTGGTTAGTCCAAATGACATAACTACAAATTCTTAATCACCATACCGAGTTCTGAAGGCTGGCTTCGAAATGTCACTATCTCTGACTCTAAGCTGATGATAACCTGATCTGAGGTCTATCTTTGAGAAATGACTAGCACCCTGAAGTTGTTCAAACAAGTCATCAATCCTGGGGTGGGATACTTATTCTTGATTAGGACCTTGTACAACTACCTATAGTCAATGCACATTCTGAGAGAACCATCTTTCTTCTTTACGAACAACATTGGTGCACCCCATGGCAAAATACTAGGTCTAATGAAGCCCTTATCTAGAAGGCCTTTCACCTACTCTTTCAATTCCTTAAGCTCAAGTGGAGTCATTATGTAAGGAGGAATAGAGATAGGCTGGGTATCTGGAAGGAGATCAATTCCAAAGTCGATTTCCCTTTCGGGAGGAACTCCGAGAAGATCATCTGGAAACAATTTTGGAAACTCATTGACTACAGGGACTAACTCAAGAGTTGGGGATTCGAAACTAGAATCTTTAACCCGAACTAGATGATAGAGATAACCCTTAGAGATCATCTTTATTGCCTTAAGGTAAGAAATGAATCGACCCATAGGCACTAAGCTACTACCCTTCCATTCTAGGATTGGTTCCTCTGGAAACTGAAAATGAACAATCCTAGTTCTACAATCGACTGAGGCATAACAGAAATGTAACCAATCTATGCTTAGAATGACATCTAAGTCTACCATTTCTAACTCTACAAGATCTGCTGAGGTGACTTTCTGGGAGACTGTGATAGGGCAATTTCTGTATACCCGTCTAGCCATAACTGGTTCACCGACTGGAGTAGAGACTGAGAAGGGTTCTGGGAGAGTTTCTGGACTGACACCTAAGATTACTGCTATATAGGGAGTCACAAAAGATAAAGTAGCCCCTAAATCTTTCCACTAAGTGTACTATATGTGAGCCACATCTTAAAGTTAGTAGGATGCAAACTATACCCTATCATTTCCAGTCACTTGCATCAGTCCAAAGATTTTATTAACCTCGTCAATGGAGTTTTGTGGGTCCTCACCAACTTGTGACCCAAAAAAAACTCAGGCGGATTCATCCTAACAAAATCTCAAACTTTAGCTGCCACTGATCCATCATTTCTATTAGTAGGAACTGGAACATGCTGATTGTTCTGGTTGGCCACACTTTGAGCCAACATTTGGATGGCATTCCTGAATTCAGCATTTGAGACTTCTTGTTCTGGGACTGGTGGGGTTGCGTTTGCGTTCCTGGCATTCCCATTCCTAGCGTAAGCTCTATGAGAAGGCATGATCTTAAGCACATAATGATGGATTATAAATAAGATCATACCAACGCATGATAAAAATATCAAGAAAGTGAAGTTTTCCTAAAACACCTCGTAGCCTCCCTCTCATTAGATGCAGTGCAATTCACACCCATGAAAATGACTCTACTTAGTAAAACTTTTCAGACATCCTAGGACAATTAAACCTAATGCTCTATTACCAAGTTTGTCACTCCCTAAGACTACCACCGACACGCGGACACGGGACCTAGGACCACAAGTGATCCCAAGCTAACCCTGCTGCCATGATCATGAGCATACTAAAGATAATAAACTGATGCGAAAGCCAAATCATAAGTAAAAATGAAAAGATGGGGAATACCCATATACTATAACTGAGATAAATGATAACTGATGAGTTTAATACAAGGAAGATATTCACTCAATACTAAGCTGAATCTATCTATGTTTGAAAATAGCCTTTAACTGACTAGAAATGTTGGGACAGGCCCCAGCTAAGTCTAGCAAAACTAAAACTAAAGGACTAAAAATACTGAAAAGAAACTCATGACTATTGTCCTCGGAGAATGAGGACTCACAACTGATTCTGCTGAACTGGAGATCGGGAATCGATCTAAGCGTGATCTGGATGCTGAGAACCTGAATCTACATCACGAGAAGATGTAGCGTAGAGTATGTGTCCGTAATTAAAAGGTACTGAGCATGCATGATAGAATATAGCTGAAATAACATATAACTAAACAAAGCAAATAAGCAATGATATAATTTGAACATGATATAGATACTGAATGCTGAGATAACTGAATGCAGTGACCAATTTATACATGCTGAAACTGAATATACTAATAAATGGTCAATGTAATAGAATCTGACTGAACTGTAGAAGCTGTTAATAACCGATAATAAAACCATATGAGCATGGAGTTAGATGTATACGCCCTATCGAGAGGATCCAATATACCCTGCCAGAGGTATAGAGGCATGCTGGCGTGATCACTGAAATGATGCCCACAGAGGGGACTTACAACTTACGTGGCTAGTAGTTCTGGGACTATTTAGGTACGTTGAACCCTAGTCCAACTCGGTATTATGCTACTCTCAATGGATTAAGTAATTAACACATTATGACTAAATTTTTGTAAGTTACTGGATAGCTCGAACTGAACATGCCAACTGAGAATGCAACAATTAAATCGATATTGATGCATTAATAATTGAGGCACGTATAACTGAATAACTGAAATATCTGACCTAGCATGTGTAATTCAAGAACTAAAGAAATACATCGCTAGGGTTCTGGAATTCATACAATAAACTGAATATTAACATACTAATTTGATTTGGAACATGGAAATAACAAATTCATGACAATCTACTGAAGTTCTAGAAACCCTAGGTTTAATCATGATAAGGGAATCAAGAATCTCACTGAAATCTAGGGACCTAATGGGCAAAAGGCCACTAGTGAAATCCCACTTACCTGGTGAAAAATTCCATGGAGAAATCTTTCAATTTTGGGGCTGAAACTAATGGAACCTTGTTGCGTTCTTGAACTAGGGTTCTTGACCTTTTTCTCCTTTCTTGCTTCTAATTTTTTATGTTTTGATTAATGACTTGACTTAGGTAAGTTCTAGTTATGTTTCTAGGCTTAAACTAACTAAAACCTCATGATTTAAGGTCTAAACAATGTATCCTAGGGGTCCAACAAAATAGGAAAAGACCAAAAGACCCCTAAATTAACTGTTGTCGGAGTGACCTACGGATTGGACCTGCTCGACAAGGCTTCACTAAAATGAGCATAACATTTTATTTGGATGTTGGATTTTAGCAAACTCAGTGGCGTTGGAAAGAGGATTCAATTATCTCAAAAACTGTGTATCTATGAAGCATCTACTGTACAAAGATGAGTGTTGCGACAAGACTGAATACTCCTCAAAATAACTACTACGAGTATGTAATATAGCTGAATAATAAATATCTAAAAGAAAGGACTACAATAGATAAAAATGTACTCAAGCTGAACGTAACGAAATAAATGAGTTAAATCATTTAAAACATTACAAAATACTTTCGTATCTATGAACTCAACATAATAAGTGATATTTAAAAATACACTTTAATTCTATTTGGGAATTCTCTAACCGACAACCATCACTAAGAGCTACGTGATGATACATCGTCTGTTCCACATGGCCAGAACTGTCCTATACCTTGCTGGGGTATAGAAAACCTCAACTAACTAGATCCACTAAGTTATTCTTAAAAAGCAATAAGGAATCACCTAAAAAGTATGAATCTTTACCCATTTTGGCATATATGGTTTATGGGGGTTGAGAGTTATTTTAACTCTCCCCCATATCTATGCTCAATACTACTACGTACTACCAATATTATATACTCAACTCTTCCTCTGGTTTAAGATAATTTCTCAAACTACCCTCTTAAAAGAGGTAACTACTCTTGAAATAACTTTTGAACTCACAACTCATTTAGAAATCTCAGTTTCTCTTTTATCAATGTAAAAATTGATACCTCTGGGAATACATAGTCCCCTTAGACTCTTACTGAATTCATACTTGAAAACTCTTTGTCAAAAACATATAAGAATTATATTTTAATATGATCATTGATGACTCGGGAAGTCATACTACATAAACATTGATGGTATATCTAGATATCATACTTCTTAAACATTTATGGCATACTCGATTGCCATACTAATCATGTTTTAAAAAATCTTTCTGAAAACTCATCTTTACTTCCTCAAAACTCAGATTAAAACTCAAGTGTTGGCTTTAAAAAGTTTCTCAAAATTTATAACTCAATTCATAGGGTTCATGCGGAATTATGGATATGAGAGACTCAAATCAAGGATCTTAATAGCAATATGGAAACTCAGTACTCAGTACTCAGAACTCAACACCACTCATCTCAATAGTACTTAATTCTTAGGGTTCATGTTGAAATATAGACATGAACAAATCAACTCAATAATCTTAATGCATAACATATATCAATTCAATAATTAGGAATAGAAATTCAAAAAGAATAAAAAAACTCAAGAACTCAAAATCAACTTATCTTAAGCATACTCAAATCTAGGGATAGAATCCTAGTTTTCTCTTTTACTAATTTGAAAGTAGATGTAGGGTATGAGGATGAACTAGTGCAACACTTTGATCATCTTACATACCTGAAAGAACAAGATTCTTGAAGAATCTTGAAAAAGAACTTGGTTACAAGCCTTGAAACTCTAGCTTGAATGAGAACAATCAAGAAAACCTTTCTTGAGATTCTTCAATTACTTTCTTGTAATCTCTATGACCAAAGATTATGATTTTCATTAGTGATTCATAATTGTATGGTGGAATTTGAGTTGGAAAGAATGAAATTCTTGGAGAAAGACTTACCTTGAAGAAAAATCTTGAAAAATATTGAAAGAATCTTCAATGGAGTCTTCTATTTTGATTTTTCCTTAGGGTTTTGCCTTAGGGTTTGAGAGAGAAGAGAATTATTGATAAAGATATGAAAATATTATTGTTTTGGGTCTTTAAGTAGTCAAGAAATTCGTTTAGGGTTTTCTTAGAGGTAAAAATATAAAAACGACCCTTTTTAATGTTTACCCGTCGGCAAATTTGTACAATACTATATCAGGTTACTAAAATGGTAATAACTTTTTACTCAAACATCGGATTTTTACGAAATTAGTGGCGTTGGAAAGAAGATTCGAATACCTTTAATTTGATAGGTTATGGGCAACGTAAATTGCTATATTCTAAGAGATATGGTCGTTTGAAGTTGACCCAAGTAAAATTTTACATCAAAACTTAATCGGGAAGGAAACTTTCAACTCAACTTTGTGCTAGTAGTTTTTAGTGACCTTAATTGACATCCAAAAGCATTCCCACCCTAAATAATTTACCTTTACACATATGAGCAATTTAAGAATCACCCGATATGACCCTACAAATAAATGAAGAATGATTCGAGTCTTAACTTAGAAATTTTTGGGGTGTTACAGATGCATTATAAAGAAGGCGTTTAAAACACTAAATAAAAACTCAATGCATTTAAAAATATGATAATAACTCTTTACTCTTATTTGGGATATTCTCTAACCGACAACCATCACTATGAGCTATGTGATGATACAATATCTCACCCACACCACCAGAACTATCCTATACCTTGCCGGAGTATAGGACATCCTCAACTAAGTGGATCCACTAAGCTATGCTTAAAAATCAATAAGGAATCATTTAAAAAGTATGAACCTTTATACATGTTGGCATACATGGTTTATGAGGACTTTGAGTTGTATGAACTCGTCCCTATATCACTGCTCAATACTACTCCCAATAATACAACAGATTCTTACATGTTTAAAAATATTTCCTCATCCTCAACTTTGAGATTCTTACTCAACAGAATTCTCTTAAAAAATATAGTGCTCAAAACTCCTCATAAAATCATTTGGAAATCAAGGTTTCCTCTCATTTTAAATGTAAAAGCATTTACTCTTGGAAATACTTAGTTCTCATATATTCATTTTGAAAAATGAAACTCAACTCTCCTCATCCTCATACTCAAGTACTCAGCTCTTAAAACAAAAATTTTAAAAGTTTGAAAAAGACTTCTCGAATGACTCAAAAGAACTCCCTTGAACTTTTCTTTTGACTCTATCTTGATATTGAAAATGTGAATTCAAGAATTATGGATTGGATACACAGATTTCTCAATGACTAGATGTAGTTTGGATAGCTATAATCAGTAGGAGAGAAAGGATACACTTTAGAAGGACTTAGGCAGAGAAAACGATGGAAAATGAGTGGGGGCAGGTGACCCTGGCTCACTGAGTGGCGCGGGGTGCCAACCCCTAAATTACAGAGCATATTTCCTGGGCACTACTGGCGCGGCCCACCAGCCCCTAGCCTAGAAAAACCTGAAGAATTTTTCCTCCTTGACTCTTGGCCCTAATTCGCCTGGAATCAATCAATTTCTTCCAAACTCTCTTAGATTCATATACCCAACATAAAAAAAACAAAAATATACTCAAAAACAACCCTCAAACTCATAAAATTCACCTAAAGAACTCATCAAAACCCCAATAATCAAGATTTAAGAATGAAACTTCAAGAACTACTCAAGAATCTCAATACATGGATTAGCATGGACGAAATTAACTCAAGAAACTCATGATTGGCGTGAAGGTGAACGAACCCATCACTATGAAAAAACTTACATACCTCTTTAGGATTAAATCCTTGGTGAAATCCCTCGATAATTGAAAGAAAACCTTGAACTTCTCTCTAAAACCCTAAGAGTAATTTAGAATTGTGAAAACTGATCTAAGTCAGTTTAGACCCCTAAAATATTACTTAAATTTTTTAAAGCTAATGGGTTAAGAAAAAGACCAAAATACCCTTCTTTAATTTGGATTAACATTTCTTAACTGGACAGACTGAATTCAAACATGCATATATCCCTCATCCAAACTCGGAATTTAGCGAACTCCACGGAGTTGGAAAGAGGACTCGAAGATCTTTCACTTGATATCTCATGGGACACCTAAGTCATTCTTTGCTGAAAGTTATGGTTGTTTGAAGTTGACCCAAAACTCACAATTTAAGACTAACTTGCCCTTATCTATTTCTAGTTTAGCTCTTTCTAAATCTGAGATGTTACTTTATTGGTGCAGAAAGGTAAGGTTATAGCCTATGCCTTTGGGCAACTTAAGATTCACGAGAGGAACTACCCGACTCATGATCTCGAGTTGGCATAAGTAGTTTTTGCTCTCAAGATATGGTGCCAGTACCTCTATGGCATTCATGTGGATGTATTCACTATCACTAGAGTCTCCAACATATTTTCAGTCAGAAAGAGCTTATTCTCAGACAAAAGAGGTGGTTAGAGTTGTTCAAGGATTACAACATGAGTATCCTCTAACACCAAGGTAAGGCTAATATTGTTGATGATGCTTTGGTCAGGTTGTCCATGGGGAGTACTGCTTATGTTGAGTAAGGAAAGAAAGAATTGGCTAAGAAAGTTCACAGATTTGCATGTTTGGGAGTCCGTTTGTTAGATTCCAATAAAGGTGGAGTTTTTGTGATGAATGGGGCTGAATCGTCATTAGTGTTAGAAGTAAAGGAGAAACAAGACAAAGACCTCCTCTTTCTTGAACTAAAGTCAAATGTTCACAAGTATAAGGTGATGGGGTTTGAACAAAGGGGAGATGGTGCGTTGAGATATTAAGGTAGATTGTGTGTTCCAAAGGTGGATGAGATCCAAGAGAGGATCATGGCAGAAGCTCATAGCTCGAGATATTCAATCCATTCAGGTTCCACAAAGATGTATCATGAATTGAGAGAAGTCTATTGGTGGAATAGTATGAAAAGGTACAGTGCAAATTTTGTTGCCAAGTGCCCAAATTGCAAGCAAGTCAAGGTAGAACACCAAAGGCCAAGTGGTGTGGCTCAAAACATAGCTCTTATGGAATGGAAGTGGGAGATGATTAATATGGACTTCATTACTGGGTTGCTATAATCTCTCAGGCAATATGATTCGATTTGGGTAATTGGAGATTGGATTACTAAATCAACCCATTTCTTTCCGATAAAGACTATCGATTCAGCAAAAGATTATGTGAGTTTATACATCTGTGAGATAGTATGACTTCATGGATTTCCTTTGTCAACCATTTGAGATAGGGGTGCGCAATTCACCGCTCAGTTTTGGAAGTCATTTTAGAAAGGTTTGGGTTCAAAGGTAAACCATAGTACTGCTTTTCATCCTTCGACATATGGTCAAGCAGAGCACACTATTCAAACATTAGAGGATATGATTATAGAATGTGTATTGGATTTCAAAGGGAATTGGGATGACCATTTGCCTCTTATAGAGTTTGCATACAATAATATCTATCACACTAGTATTCAGATGGCTCCTTGTGAGGCTCTTTATGGGCGAAGGTGTAGATCTCCTACTGGTTGGTTTGAGGTTGGTGAAGCTGAGTTGATAGGACTAGACTTAATTTATTAATCCATGAAGAAGGTAAAAATAATCCAAGAGAGTTTGGAAACAGCGCAGAGCCGTCAGAAATCCTCTACAGATGTCAGGAGAAGAGATTTGGAGTTTGAGGTTAATTATTGGGTTTATTTGAAGGTTTCACCTATGAAGGGAGTTATGAGATTTGGTAAGAAGGGAAAGATCAGTCCTCGATACATTGGTCATTACAGGATATCCAAGAGAGTTGGCAATGTGGCTTATGAGTTGGAGCTACCGTCAGAGTTAAAACCAGTCCATCCAGTATTGCACATCTCTATGCTAAATAAGTATTTAGGCTATCCTTCACTTATTGTGCCTACCGAGAATATTGGCATCAATGACAACCTATATTATGACGAGATTCCCGTCCAGATTCTTGATCGCCAGGTTCGCAAGTTGAGAACCAAAGAGGTTACATCAGTCAAAATCTTGTGGTGAATTTATTTTGTAAGGAGGATACATGAGAGGCCGAGGAAGATATGAATAAGAGATACCGTTAGCTCTATTCCTCCGAGTTAGTTCCAAGGTATTAACTCCTTCTAAAGTACTCAATCAATTCAGTCCCTCCTTTATTGTTTTGAGTTCATGAGTTTTATGGGTATTTTGCACTAATATGGGTTATTAAACATTTCCCTACCCCTTTCCATGTTCAGTTCATTCAACATTCAAGGACGAATGATTCCAAGGGGGTGATATTGTAACACCCTAAAAATTTCTAAGCTATGGCCCGAACCATTCTTTAGTTGCATGTAAATATTGAATCAAATGATTCTTCAATTACTCATATGTGTAAAGGTAATTTCTTTAGTGTTTGAATGGATTTGGATATGACTTAAGGTCACAAGAACCCCCCCAACACAAAGTTGAGTTGAAAGCTTCATTACCGATTAAATTTTGACATAAGATTCTACTTAGATCAACTTTAAACGATACTATCTCCCAGCATATAATGAATAAGGTGTCTTATGACCTACCAAATTAAAGGTATTTGAGTCCTCTGTCCAACTCCTCTAAGTTTGCCTCTTTTCATGTTTGGAATAAAAAGTTAGGACTGTTTTACCAAAGACTGTCAAACCCAAGTTTTCTAAGTCTCTGAACGACGACCCCAACCGATGGGCCGTAGTTTGAATGATGACCCATCATTTATGCTCGTCTGTAAAGTACAGGGAGTCAACTTTTGGGACCCAAATCCTACGGACCCAATCTACGGGCTGTAAGTCCACCTATGGGTCGTTGTTTGGACCCGTAAATGGACTTTTGTTCCTTAAAAATTTAATATCCATTCCACATATGGGACCTACGGGCCGTAGGTCAAACTATGCACCGTAGATAGTCCCGTGGGTAGTTTTTGACAGCTTTTATAGAGGGGTAGTTCAGTGTTTTACCACCCTCTCCAATCCTAACCCTCAACTTTTTTACACCTAATTAAGGTCTAAATAGTGTTAATACATTATTTTATGTTCTTTAATACTTCAAAGACTTAGAGCAAGGATTCAAGAGGAGAAAAGCTAGGGTTTTCTAACGTTCTTCAATTTTTTGTCGATTTCACCAAGAACTTTGTTCTTCCAGGTATGTAAGCCTATCATAGTGATAAATTGAATTCATCCTCATGCCATAAATATTCTTTATATCAGTTGAGGATAATCTAGGGTTACATCCTTAGTTTTGATAATTCTTGAGATGAGTTGTTGTTGAATTCTGAGTTGTTATTCTTAATTTTTGAGTTGCTATATATTATGCATTTGAGATTCTTGAGTTGATTATTCATCGCTATTTTTCAGCATGAATCCTACTATTTGAGTATTCATTGAGTTATTGATGGGAATCTTTTTAACTGAATAATTATCTTAAATTGAGTTTCTCATAAACTAAAAGGAGTTTTTGAGGAAAGTTTAAAGAGACATTTTGAGTAAAGCTTAGGGAATTATTTACTCCCAAATTTATCAATTTTACTCCCAAATTTATCAATTTTACATTGAGAAAAAAGAAACTTTGATTTCTAAACGTGTAATGAGTTCAGTGTTATTCAGAGAAATTACCTCTTTAAAGAGGATAGTTGAGAAATTATCTCAAACCAGAGGAAGAGTAAAGTTTTTATACATTGAAGGTAAATATTATTGAGAGTAATATTGAGCACCGATATGAGGGAGAGTTAAGACAACTTACAACCTTCATAAACCATGTCTTGCCAACATGGGTACATGATCATACTTTTTATATGAATCCTTAGCACCTTCGGGCAGAGCTTAATGGATCCACTTAATTGACGTGTTCAATGTCCTGGCACAATATAGGACAATTATGGAAGCGTGGACAAGACGTTATATCATCACTAAGCTCATAGTGATGGTTCTCGGTTAGAGAATCTCCCAATAGAGTTAAAGTGTATTTTTATATATTACTGATTATGTTAAAGTTCAAAGAATGAGAAAGTATTTTTGTAAAGTTTAAATGATTTCACTTCTTTATTTCTTTACATTTAGTCGGGTATATATCTACATCTTTTGCAGTCCTTTCATTCAGTTGTTTGCTATTCATCTAAATTACGTACTCGTACATTCAATGTACTGATGTTATTCAACCTTCATCTTTTATGATGCATATATAGGTGTTCATGATCATAAACAAGCATTTCGTTAGATCACTTTTCACTTCAGACAGCTTTGGTGAGCCTCCTTGCTTTCCGTAGGATTTCACAATTTACTTTCATGCTATTGTTGATTTGTCATGGGTCTTGTACCGACATCTATTCTAGTATTAGAGGATTAATAGATAGTTAGAGTTCACGAGTCTCTCAGTATTTCCCTTTTGTTTAAGATGTTTTGAGATTGTTTTGCAAAATATTATTATAATTATTGAACTTAAGTATTTTCAAATAGTTTGAGTTAAGTATTTACTTGAGTTTGAATGCTCTAAATTCTATTTTTAAGGCTTCTTTATGCTTGAGCAAGTCTTCTGCTAAATAGTCAGCCATGCCAAGGGTTTTCTTGGGGATCAGAAATGGTTCTCGAGTGTCGGCCACGTCCAACGTGTAGACTCATGGCGTGACAAGAATGTGGTGGAGGATGCTCTTAGTCAGTTATCAATGGGTAGTGTTGCTCATATTGAGGATGATAAGAAGGGGTTAGTTCGCGATGTTTATAAATTGGCCCGATTTGTGAGAGGTCTATTGGTGGAATGACATGAAGAAATATATTGTGGAATTTGTGGCTAAATGTCCAAATTGTCAACAATTAAAAGTTGAGCATCCAAAACTAGGTGGCTTGGCTCAAAACATTAGTATTCTTATATAGAAGTGGGAGATTTGAACATGGATTTCATTACATGTTTACCCCCGCCTGTCGACAATTTGATTTCATTTGGGTCAGTTTGGATCGAATGACGAAAGCAACTCACTTCTTCACCGTTAATACTTCATTTTCATTGGAGGATTATGCCAAGCTTTATGTTAGGGAAATGGTAAGGTTTCATGGAGTGAATTTGTCCATTATTTCCGATCGATGTACTCAGTTTACATCTTAGTTTTGGAAGTCATTTCAGAAAGGTCTTGGTACTAAAGTAAAACATAGCATGACTTTTCATCCTCATACCAATGGACAAACCGAGCATACAATTAAAACTTTGGAAGACATTCTAAGAGTGAGTGTGATTGATTTAAAGAGAAATTGAGATGATCATTTGTCTTTGATCGAGTTTTCTTATAATAATAGCTATCATTCTAGCCTTAGGATGACACCATATGAGAATATTTATGGTAGGAGGTGTTGATTTGAAGTTGGTGAGGTCGCTTTAATAGGGCCCTAATTGGTGCATAAGGCTATGGTAAAGGTTCGACTTATTGGTGAGAGGTTGAAAACAGCTAAAAGTCGACAAAAGTCTTATTCTGATGTTAGAAGAAGAGAACTAGACTTTGATGTTGATCATTATGTATACTTGAAAATTCCACTCATGAAGGATTTAATGAGATTTGGAGAGGGAAGCTTAGTCCTTGGTATGTAGGTCTGTATCATATTTTAAGGCATATTGGCAACGTTGCTTATGAACTTGAGTTGCCTAAAGATTTAGCATCGTTATATCCGATATTCCATATCTCTTTGTTGGAGAAGTGTGTTGGGATCCAACGTATGTAGTGCCTTTAGAAGGTTTGGAAGTTACGAAGAATCTTTCTTATGAAGAGGTTCCGGTGGAGATTTTAGATCGACAGGTTTAGAAGTTGAGGATTAAAGAAGTTGCTTCCGTGAAGGTTCTTTGGAAAAATCAATTACTTGAGGGTGTTACTTGGGAAGCCTAAGCCGATATAATGTCCCGGTATCCTCATCTCTTTCCCTCTATTCCTACTCTACCTTGAGGTATTAGTTCCTCGTGGTTTAATCTATTGGATTCATGCGTTTTAAATCATTCCCATGTTTCCATATTCATGCATGATCATGAAAACTTTATTTTGATGTTATGAGTTAACTTGGAGAGATTCTACATGTTTATATCTATTTTGATGAGAATTTATATTCATGTTGGGTTGTTAGTTTCTCTCCTACTCTATCATGCTAGCTTGAGTCCCATTCGAGGATGAATGTTCCTAAGGGGGGATATTGTAACACCTCCTAAGTTGGAAACTCGGAAAGGAAAGGAATATACAAAAATTTGGCTGAAATGGTGAACTACGGGTCCTAACTACTGACTGTAGGAGGTCCTACGGGACATAGAAAGGCAATTGAAAAAATTTGGGTTGAGTTTTGGCATTTCAAGTTTCTGAAGTTCTACTTACGACTTGATAGGACAAATCATAGGATGCTTGATGGGGCATAGGACTAATCCATAGGATTCATTTAGAGATTTGATTTAGGACCTCAATTCGACGGAAGGATTTAATGAAACGACGTTTGTTCAATAGGTCGTAGGTTGGGTTAGTAGAAGGGTTCCAGACTCAGTAAAATTCTAGAGAGAAACTTGTGTTCTACGGATGAGGTCTACGGATCGTAAAAACTTCAACGGACCCTAGAATGGTTTCATGGGAGATGATTGAATTTTTGGGTTTCTGCAGTTGGTGCTACGGTTGACTAGGACAAGCCGCATGTCAAAACCGTAGGTGATGTGAGGTCAAAATACATATTTTTAATCATTATTTGCCTCACATTTTGTATTTATATTTGTCCTTTATGATCATAAACTTTATGGATTATGCTAACTTACGTATTTTATTTGTAGGATTAAATTGATGAAAAAATGAAGAAGTTTGGAGCTAAAACGAATTAAAGATGGAAGGTTGAAGAAGGAAATCAAGCAGACAGCATAATGAATTAAATAAAATAAAATAATATATTTATGTATATAAGGAAACGGCGGCTGCAAATTAATGAATTTCAATTGTTATGTTTGATGTACACATGGCAGCAAGTGAAGAGAAGAGAATTCTTTGAGGTGGCAGTACTTTCACACGGACAGTTCACGCGACCAAAAATAAAAAGAAATCCAATTCCTTTTGGTTTTGGATTCCTAATTTGTTTGGACTCAATTATTTTATTTAGGGTTTTCTACATCTATAAATAGTGCATAGAAATAATTATTTGAAGGGAGCCAAGAATCAAGATACAAGACACAATATAAATTTTCTTCTAGCTTAGGAACTTTTGAAGAGCCGCCGTGGAGGTAGGAGAATTGTGGTTTATTCTTTCTTCTCCCTTATTATTTATTTGTATTCGTGATTAATAAAAAAAATAGTTTAGCTATTGTTCTTAAATTTTTATGATTAACACAAGATTATTTATTTTAATAAATTTTGATTGTGTTTATGAGATAATGAGTAGCTAACTTTCATAACTAGGGTTGTGAGAACCGTAAGCGATTAACAAAGTATGAATAATAACTAAGTAGTTCTTTAATAGTGTTGAAGCATGCATTGATAATTCTTTCGTTTAGAAGTCTTTTTAGCGGTTGCAAACGTTAGAACTCGTCTTGTTGCTACTTTCCGGACCAAGGAGGTAATCAACAATAAGAGAATGATCAACATAGATTTAGTGTGATACTATCTAATAGGCTAGTGTCGATTGGTGCGAAGTAATAACTAAGCCAAACATCGTTTATGATGTCTAATATGAGGTAAATGTAAGGGTTAGTAAATTATACACACGTAGCCGGACCAAGGTGCGGGGTGAAATTCTCTAGATGCCGGACCAAGGATTTAGAGATACCTAACTTATCACTTTGCATGTAATACACTAGAAAAGGATTATTATTATTAGGATTACTGCGTTATGAGCTTATGGGGAACACATTCCTAGTTACTTTTAATAATCTGAATATAAATAAATACTTAGTTCAAAGCTATCTTTTATTGTTTTTATTTTATTTCAATTTAAATCCCCCCATTTTTATATAACGACTATCGAGTTAAATATTTTCTATTGATAATATTCTTTCATATTCTCTGTGGGATTGACCCCGACTCATAGTTAGATAAATTTATTGCATACGATCGTTTATATTTCTTTTCAAGAAGTATATTTGAACGTAATCAAGAATGGCGCCGCTGCCGGGGAATATGGCTTAGAAATTGTCTTTAGTATTTATTTTGACTTGTAGTCCGTTTTTGTTTCTTACGATTAGTTTTAATTTATTTTTTATTGTTATTATCATATTTATTTTACTCTTCTTGAGATGACATCTGAAAAAGTATGTAGTGATAAGTGTTCTTGAAATTCTTGCACTCTTGATATTATGGATTCTTATAGGTTAATGTTTACTCAACTAGATAAGTTGTATGGGGACATGGAAGATTTGTTAATACTTTGCTATAAATCAATATGTAAGCGCAGTGGTGAATACAAATTTGAATTTTCTCTCTATTATTTAGATATTGAGTTGAGTGCAAAGATTAAATCATATGACATCCAATAATTTATTAATAATATGTGTGAGGAAGAAAAAATAATTATAAGTCAACTTGAAGAGCTAAAAGTTGAGGGCCAATTGCTTGATCATACTATTATTGATGTTTTCACTGTTGAGAAGAGTGCACTAGAGTTATGTAATGAAGTAGATAATATTATTTTTAAAAACTCTAGTATGTGTAAACATGAGGATGTAAAAAATAAT
>JAJOOO010019367.1:0-11375 GCA_029582685.1 Solanum piurae | reverse complement strand
CACCTTGGTCCGGCTACGTGTGTATAATTTACTAACCCTTACCTTTACCTCATATTAGACATCACATCGATGTTTGGCTAAGTTATTACTTTGCACCAATCGACACTTAGCCTATTAGATAGTATCACACTAAATCTATGTTGATAATTCTTTTCTTGTTGATTACCTCCTTGGTCCAGCAAGTAGCAACAAGGCGAGTTCTAAATTTTGCCACCGTTAAAAAGACTTTTAAACGAAAGAATTATCAATGCATGCAAACACACTATTCAAGCATTGCTTATTTACTATTCATACGTTGTTAATCGCTCATGGTTCCCACAACCCTAGTTGTGGAGTTTAGTTACCCATAATCATATGAACACAATTCATTGTTTTAGATGAAAAAATTATGAACTTACGTAAGAAGAATAATAAATCCAGAAATTCAACTTGAATTGTGACCCCCAAAATTTTCACAAAGATCTTAAGAAATTAATAATTGCTAAAGTTGCAAGTTAATCTCCCAATGTCAAGAACTAGAATAAAAGTAAAACTAGAATAAAAGTAATAAAATCCAACCCCCAAAAATGAGGTTTACATGCCCTATTTATAGAAAACAAATCCTAAATAAAAAGGGAAACAAAGTAAGGAAAGTTTTTTCAGGCACGCGTCTTCATTCCACGAGACTGACTCACGGACCATCAATGGATCTACGGTCCATGAGTCCCTTCCGTCATCCAGGACTTAGAGAATATTTCAGCTTCCAAAAATCTGCTTCTCTGAAACAAATGACGGAACTGTAGTACGGACCGTAGATTGATCTACGGTCCGTCAATCCCTCTCTGTAGCTCCATACTTGGAATCTTCAAAAATCAGGTACTGGAACCCTCGCAGTATCAATTTACGGATCAACAGTATCTACGGACCGTCAATGGTCACCGTGGTTCCACACTTAGTCATATTTCCCTGATTTGCCTTTCATGCCTTGCCTGCTGATATACGACCACCATCTACGAAGCGTCAATGGACCTACGGTCCGTAGATCACCTCCGTAAATTCCTTTTTCTGCATTTCTTTCAGCTGTCTCTTTACTTCCGCGCCTGAACATCTTTCCTGCAAAATAAGACAAAAACACATAAAAACCAATACAAAAAGGGCCCTAGACACACAAAACTTGTAAGTGAAATGTTTTAGAAATACCGTAAACTCACGGTATATCAACACCCTCAACTTAAATTCGTTGTTTGTCCTCAAGCGATGCACTAAAACTCTAAACGACACTTGTATAGAAGCAAGCATTTCAAGCGCAACCAATAACATGGCTCTCTACCCCACTCACTTTCCGGGTGCAAAATTTGTTCTCTTAGACTCAACAAGCTAATTCATGCGGATCAAACCATGACAACGATCAACCAACCAACACACAACATACACTGTTTTACTATCACCAAAGTACCAACTTTCCGACAATGCAACTAGTGCCTTTACTTCAAACGAAATCCATTTTGTTTCACACAATGACTATGTCTTTGAGTACAAGGATTCATTCAACACTCACACTCAGAAATAACTTCAAGAACAGTTAATGCTCAGTACCATAGGCTTACCCTTATTTTCATTGCTTAAACTCTCCAAACTAGACTCTAGGATAACTATAGGTCTTTCTTGGCTTGTAACGTAGGCTCATGGTCAGGTGTGGTACATTTGGGTACTTCTTAGTGACTTTCTGCCATCCTTGACATTACACTAGGCTTTCAACCTCCTTTTTCCCTATTTTTGCCATCCTCCTGTTTTACCTTCTTTCCCTTGATTTTCTTCAACCATGGATGTGACTTTAGACTTTGTAGCTTTTCATTTTTCTATTTTTGCATTTTTGTTTCTATAGCTTTCAACAAGTCACATCCTTTCCTCTTATTTTTCAACATAAAACTCTTTTCATACTCATTTTTCTTTATGTTTCCTCTTTCATAGCCACCCTCAACTTCTGGATTTTCCATTGGCTGAGGTGCACAATACCCGATGTCGGGACTGGGACAAGATTGAGGCTACTTTGTTTTACATTAGCCACCCTCAACTTAGGCTTTTGGCCTACGTCGAGGTGCACATGTCCAAGGAGGGACCGGGGTGAGTTCGGGGTTGAGAAAGAAATAGTGTAATTTTAGGCTCAAAGTATTTGGATCAAAGGGAGCATTTATTTCATTTGGTTGGACTCTTCTTTTAGGCAATTTGCGGACTTATCAGAACAAGGGCCTATGATCACTTCTAAGCCTCTAGAGTAGATTGTCTTAGCAGGACTAACCGAGCAAGTTCTAGATTGGCACAAAACTGTTTGAACAATCAACTAGTCTCACACACTCTTGGCACATAGTTTCATTATCAGATTATCAGATTACCCAGTTCAAGTTTTAGCTTAAGTCATGCTATTAAGTTGATTCATTATCATGTCATACTCAAAGTCAACACGTTTAACTTATCTTAGCCTACCAAGTCTAGCACACATCACACGGGTATCAATCAATTTTATTTTTTATAAGCCATCATGCTTCACTCTTATTCATGCTTCTAACTCATACGATTCTAACACATGCCGGTTCAACAGAAACTAAACAGTCTCTTGGGGAGAAAGAAAACCCCAAGAGAGGATTATGAGTTGGGTTACTCAGACTTCACCCTATCACTCACAATCCATTTACCCCACCCCCAACAAAGCATGGTGCAATTGTCCCCAATGCACAAAAATAGTAAAAGATAATGGATTGGGTGAAGAAAATCTGAGGCGCATAGCACCGAAGACTCATCAACAAGCGGGTGGGTTTGGTTTCCCAGAGCCCGCTGTAACTATACTTGGGTCACCCTCAGTAGTGCCCGCATTATCTGTCATAACACCATCAATTGTGCTCTCGGTCACTCTAACCGCACCCTCAATGGTGCTCACAACGTCCCTCACAACAGGTGGGACCTCTACAACTGGGGCAGAACTCGATGCTCCTGTAATACTCTCACGCACCCTCTATTGGCGCAACTCCTCATCTAAAATCGAAGCTTTTCTAGCCTCCTTCTCCTGCCTACGTTGTCTCTTCTGGGCTTTTTCCTTCTCAGTGCGACTAGAACAATGCCTCTTACTTGTGATATGTGTAGGCTCAGGCCTCTCCTCGGCGGTCCCACTGAATAAAGCATCCAGCACCGTATCATCAGCCAACACAGTAGGTGCAGCCTGAGGCTCAACTGTAGGGATGGAAAGAATGGCATCAACGTCGGCCCGGAGATTGGCTAACTCGGTCTGAAAAGATGATAGATCTATGGTCGGGGCTGGTCGCTCGAGGACTCACAATTCAAAGGCATCGAGGCGCTTATTTATGGCCTGGACCTTCCGATCCATCATGCCTTCCATCCTTCGCTCCATTCTAGTCTCGGACTCGGCTATCAACTTTTGCATCCAAGGCTGGATGTGATGCAGCAGTGTAGCCATTTGAGCCTCTAATTTCTGTACTATGGCCAACGGGACAACAACGGCTCCTAACGGTGGTGTGGACCTGGATGAGCTAGGATCCCTACTAGCAGCCTGGGAAGAGGAGGCTGGGACAGTATCAATGTGTTCTGAAATAATGGGATCACCGCCTTGTGCCTTCCCCACCGTGTCTGCAAAATATGTGCCCAAGGGAGGTACCTCAATCTGGGGCTCTCTGCGAGGTGCTGCCACATTTGCCTCATCATGAATGAGGCCTATATCCAAAGTCCCAGTAGGGTGGACCAACCTATCATAATGCCAGATCGACACTCTAGAATCCCTGCACAATTGGAAAATCAAACATGGAAAGGGGTAACTAGTGGAGGTCTTGAATGCCCTCTCGTGAATTTTTGCCAGCAGCATGCGGGAAAAGTCAATATCCACTCCTGCTACCAATGCTGCTACCAATGCTGCAACCATGATCGCTCTGTCCCATGTGAGTTGGTTGTCAGCTTTTGTTGGCAACACCCTGTTACGTACCAACAACCAGAAGAACTTGGCCACAAAATTCAATGTGGCCTTTCGGATACCCAACCGTGGTATGGCGACCCACTCCGCACGCTCGCCATCTGCAGTATTGTACTTAGCCAACCACAGTATTACAGCATCTCGCTGCTCAGCGTTCCTCTGGGCTATGGGCTTTGACCGCTTGGAGATCGAACCACGGAGAGTGGTGGCATAAGAGGCGCAGAACTCTCGTACAATCTCCTCACTATACGTCCCTGGGTCTCGAGCCATCCAGTCACACTTGTGAAGGTCAAAAAGCATGTGGATGTCGGGGACAGTGTGCAAGCTCCCTGTGAGGACTATGCGCTCCTCTGTAATAAGTCGAGCCATCTTCTCTTTGTCATTTTTCATCTTGGCATCTCGATAGATTTGTCATTGGCCCTCAACACACCATCCGTTTGGCTCGTCGGCCACTGGAGTAGGGTCCTCATTCCTTGGGACGGGTATTGACTCTGAGCTAGTGGCCTCATCGAATGAGGCTGCTTGTTCATTCTGGCCGAACCCTGTGGCTGACTTGGCATAGGACCACGAAGCATGGGCAGACTTGGAGCCTGAAGCATGGCTTGACTCAGAGCCCGAAGCAAGGGCAGACTCGGAGCCAGACGTAGACCCAATAGCTGAACTGGAAGCAGCCCCAGGTGGTGACCCGATCAGTGTGTGCTCCTCATCAGACTGGGAGACAGTGACTACGTTGGGAATCACCTTCCGGGGGGTGCCTCTGGTGGCTCGGGGTGCAGTGGGAGAAGTCCTTGTTTTGGGCGGAACGTATGCTGGATCTTTTTTTGTGTCCGTGTCCACATCGATTAACCTGAAGCTAGGAGCAACAAATTTTGACTTCCCCTGTTTTGAGTAGGTAACTAGTTTCTTGGGTGCCATCATACCTGTGGAAGCGATATTAGTGCCAACTAACTATAAACACACTCGAAAAAAATTTAGAACTAACAACGAACAGTAACAAAAACCAAAAAAAAAAATAGATAGCGGCTACAGTGATCATCCACTGAGGGGACCTACGGTCCGTGGAACCCTTCTGTGGATCAGACGACCAACAATATTGGTCGCAGATGGAAACCACGGATGTGCAGAACGGTCTGTGGATAGATTGATGGACCGTCGATGGGGTCCGTAGACCTCTGCACCAGACCATTTTCTACAGATTTTTCATAGTGTACCTGCACATGTAGCAACTATTAGGTTATTATTTTTACATTTTCTGGACACTTTTTAGACACGGACCCTATGCTAATTCAAGCCAACACTAAAACAACTAAAACACCTATCTAAATTACTGCAGAGGATCAACTAAACACAGAAACTGCTAGATGGAAAACAAAAATCTATCGTTAGCTAGATTGTACATCTTGGGTTGCCTCCCAAGCAGCGTTTGATTTAACGTCACAACACGATGCAGGCCTCTTGATTACTCAGACTTCATCAAGATGATAGGCCTCCACAACTTCTTGCCACTTTTTGTGTTTCCTAGATAGATCTTAATTCTTTACCCGTTAACCATGAACCTTGTTCCATCACTATTCTCAAGCTCAACCGCTCCATAGGGGAGCACTTTTGTGAGCAAAAATGGACCGGTCCGGCCACTTGGATTTGAGTTTGCCCGAAAACAAGCTCAACCTAGAGTTGAATAGAAGCACAAGATCACCCACAACAAATTCTCGCTTTTCAATTCGTTGATCGTGATACCTCTTCATCTTCTCTTTGTACAAGGCTGAACTTTCATAAGCTTTTAGGCGAAACTCATCAAGCATATTCAAGTCATTCATTCTTTGATTAGATGCGGCGCCCCAATCCAAATGTATCTTCTTCATCGCCCACAAAGCCTTATGCTCTAGCTCTACCGGTAAATGGCAAAATTTCCCATATACTAGTTGGTAAGGAGACATACCTATGGGAGTCTTGTATGCAGTGTGATAGGCCCACAGAGCATCATCAAGCTACCTTGACCAATCCATTCTATTAGCATTCACAGTCTTTGCCAAAATCTGTTTGATCTCTCTGTTGGACACTTCAACTTGCCCACTAGTCTGCAGATGGTAAGGAGTGGCTACATTGTGGCGGACCCTATATTTCTCAAGTAGCGCCTTGAACAACTTATTACAAAAGTGGGAACCTCCATCGCTGATAATAGCCCTTGGTGTACAAAATCTGGAGAAGATATTCTTTTTCAAGAATGCGGTGACACTTTTACCATCATTGTTGGGGAGCGCAACTGCTTCCACCCACTTCGATACATAATCAACCGCAACAAGAATATACTTCATCCCATGTGAACTGACAAATGGACCCATAAAATCAATGCCCCATACATCAAACAACTCTATCACCAATATAGGATTCATAGGAAGCTCTTGCCTCTTTGAAATCCCTCCTTCTCTTTGACAACGATCACAAGACTTGGCAAAATCATGAGCATCTTGGTGGATAGTAGGCCAGTAGTATCCACATTGCAAAATCTTATGTGCAGTTCAAATACCACTATGATGCCCACCAACGGGTGATGAATGACATTCTTCAAGTACACTAAACATCTCAATTTCGGGCACACAGCGACGAATAATCCCATCAGCATAACTACGATACAAGTAAGTCTCATCCCAAAAGAATTTCTTCACATCATGCATAAACTTTTTCCTTTGATAAAAAGACAAATCCGGGGGCACAATGTCATTTGGCAAATAATTAGCAAAGTCTGCGAACCAAGGAATCAGATCATGAGAAGCAGCCAATACATGTTCATCTGAAAAAACATCATTAATTTCAGCCCTATCACCAAGCCTTAGCATAACCTCTTCCTCTAATCTGGACAAGTGATTGGCAACTTGATTTTCAGTCCCCATTCTATCTTTTACCACAAAATCAAACTCTTGCATCAATAATACCCATCTAATCAACCTCGGCTTTGCACCCTTCTTTGCCATCAAATATCTCAATTCAAAATGGTCAGTATGCACTATGACCTTGGTACCAATCAAATAGGATCGAAATTTCTCGAATGCGAAAACTACCGCAAGAAGATCTTGTTCAGTCACAGTATAATTTTTCTGGGCCACATTTAGAGCCTTGCTATCATAGTAAATAGGGTGAAGAATTTTCTCTCGCCTCTGTCCCAATATCACAACAAGCGCCACGCAACTCGCATCGCACATTACCTCAAACGGTTGTCCCCAATCCGGTGAAATAATGATAGGTGCACTAACCAACTTCTCCTTCAACTCACCAAATGCTCTCAGACAAGCATCATCAAAATCAAATGTATACTCATTTTCGAGTAGTTTGCACAATGGATGTGCAATTTTAGAGAAATCTTTGATTAACCTCCTATAGAAACCTGCATGCCCAAGAAAACTTCAAACACCTTTTACAGAGATAGGTGGTGGAAGCTTTTCAATTACCTCAACTTTCGCTTTATCTATCTCAATGCCTTTCTCAAAAATTCGATGACCTAGAACTATCCCTTCTTTCACCATAAAGTGGCACTTCTCCTAATTTAGCACCAGATTACAGTCTTCACACCTTTTAAGCACCTCAGCTAAATGATCCAGACATCGATCAAAAGAGTCACCTACCACAGAGAAATCATCCATGAATACTTCAATAGTGTCCTCCACCATATCAGAGAATCATACAACACTGGAAGGTTGCTGGAGCATTGCACAACCCAAAGGGCATCCGTTTGAAGGTGAAAGTCCCATAAGGGCAAGTGAAGGTGGTCTTCTCTTGGTCCTCCGGAGCTATAGAAATCTGATTGTAGTCCGAATAACCATCAAGAAAACAATACCAAACCTTACCAGCAAGTCTATCCAACATCTGATCCATGAATGGCATAGGGAAATGGTCCTTTTCTGTCCAAGCATTTAGTTTTTAGTAGTCCATGCAGACTCTCCATCCAGTCACGGGCCGCATCAAAACAAGCTCGTTTCTCTCATTAGGCACCACAGTAATCCCACCTTTCTTGGGCACACATTGAATAGGGCATACCCAACTACTATCCGCAATGGGATAGATAACTCCAGCATCCAATCACTTAATGATCTCCTTTTTAACTACCTCTTGCATAGGTGGATTTCATCTTCTTTGGTGCTCAATACTAGGTTTGTTATCTGGCATGAGTTGGATTTTGTGGGAACAAATACCAGGAGGAATCCCAATAATATCCGCAATAGTCCACCCAATAGCTCGCTTGAACCTCTTTAACACAGTCACCAAGAACTCTACTTGTCTCGCATTTAGATCTACCGCAATGATGACCGGCAAAGTGTTATCTCTGCCTAAGAATACATACCTCAAATGTGGTGGTAGAGCCTTAAGCTCCAATTTCGATGCCTCCATAATAAATGGTCTCGCTGGTGGGGACTCACAATTCTTTATGTCTAACTCATACTTCTTTTGTTTTGACCGATATTCACACCTATCGAGTGCAGCTACCAACTCATCGTACTCTTCAATACCATCACTATCGAAATTCATCATAACTATTACTAGTGCCTCAACACTGAGTCGCTCTTCAATTTGCACTTCTGTTCCACTCTCAACTCTGTAAGTTATAGCAGATACCGTTTGGAGCTCACCACTCTGCTTCATGGACCTACAAATGTTGAAAGTTGTTTCTTCATTGTTCAGTCTAAACTTCATTTGTCCCTTCTTAATATCAACCAATGCACGATCTGTGGTAAGGAATGGTCTCCCAAGGATGATGGGAACATCAAAATCAACCTCACAGTCAAGAATCACAAAATCCGCTGGAAAGATGAACGACTCCACTTTTACTAGCACATCATGGAGTACACCAATGGTCCTTTTTACGGTTCGGTCGGCCATAAGTAGCCGCATCGTAGTAGGTTTTGGATCCCCTAGACCCAACTTCTTGTAAATGACAATGGCATGAGGTTGATGCTAGCGCCAAGATCACACAATGTCTTAGCAAAGTATAACAACCCGATAGTACATGGGATCGTGAACGCACCAGGGTCTTCCTTTTTCTGCACAAGAGATCTTGTAGAAATAGCGCTACAATGATGCAATCTATCATCATCTTCAAAACTCACAGGCCTTTTATTTGTCACCATATCTTTCATAAACTTCGCATACCCAGGCATTTGCTCCAAAGCTTCTATCAAAGGAACATTGATGGAAAGTTGCTTCAACATAGTGATAAACCTGCGATATTTACCATCTTCAGTCTTATTCACTAACCTCTGTGGAAAAGGTGGTGGAGGTCTAGGTATAGGGACCACTTTCTGAGATATCTCCGCTTCTTTCTCTGTCGCATTCTCAGACTCTTCTCTAACCTCTACCACATCATCTTCTTTTCTAATCTCAACATCCACCACAGACAGCATAGGTGGATCTATGGTTTGCTTCCCTCCTCGAGTAGTAACTGTCATATAATGACCATCATTTTTTGGATTCTGGATGGTGTTGCTTGGAAGAGTGCCAGGTTGACGTGGGTTCACTGTAGTAGACAACTGAGTCATATGTTGTTCTAGATGCTTTATTGACACTGCATGGGCATCAACCTTTTGACCAATACCAGACAAGTCGTTTCTCATCTCCTTCACATTCTCATCAGTTGCATCAAACCTTCTCATCATCTTATGCATCATATCTTCAATACATGTCATATTGCCTCCAGCTTCCCTAGTACCAGATTCCCAATTTTGAAGGGGAACATAAGGTCCAACCTGATCTTTTCTGTTGCCATAGTTGTTCCGGTTGTAGTTGTTGTCGCGATTGAAGTTCCCTTCCCGGACATATTGACCCTCTCGGTTGTAATTTCCATAGTTACGACCTTGGTTTCCTTGACCTTGGCGCCAATTTTCCGTGTTGGATCCTTGGCCTCTTGGTCGGAAACCCCCCGTCTGATCATTCACCACATAAGCATCATCTTCATAGTAACACTCTTCAACTGGTGGTGGCGTTCTAGTCAAGTAATTCACAGCATTTACCTTCTCTACACCTCCGCTCACATGATTCAATACCAATCCCAACTCGGTCCTCATCTGAGCCATCTCCTCACGATTCTTATCCGCAGACTGGTTGTTTATAGCATGAACGGAAAATGTGTTTCTCTCAGTATCCGACCTCCTAGTGCTCCATGCTTTTTTGTTGCGAGAGATATTTTCCAATTTTTCTGCAATCTGTGCGTATGTGCACTCACCATATGATCCTCCAGAAATAGTATCTAGCACTGCTTTATTGTTGTCATCCTGACCTCGATAGAAATATTCCTTCAGTGATTCATCATCAATACGGTGATTCAGAACACCTCTTACAAATGCAGTGAACATGTCCCAGGAGCTACTCACAGACTCTCCAGGTAGTGCCACAAAATTATTGACCCTATCTTTGTGATTGAGCTTCTTGGACACTGGATAATATCTTGCTAAGAACACATCCTTCAGTTACTCCCATGTATAGATTTAGTTATAAGGGAGCTCAGTGAACCATACAGCAGCATCGCCTGTCAATGATAGAGGGAACAGTCGCAACCCGATGACATCCATATCTAAGTCTGGTCGACCTACACAGCTTTTGAAAACCACCCTTAGCGTGGCTACATGAGCATGTGGGTCCTCTGATGGTGACCCCGAGAACAAGCCCCTCATTGTAAGCATCTGCATCAAGCTACTGGTCACTACAAATGTGTTCCCCGGAGGGAAAGGGGGTAGGACAAGAGGTCCATCTGAGTCAGCAATATTGACGTTGCCCCTATAGTTGTCATGTGGTCGTGGGCCTGGTGGATCCTGCACCCTCAATACATTTCTCAATTGATTTTCAGCTGGAACCTGGTTGTCCTCACCAACTACCCTCGGAGGTTGCAACTCAACATCATCACCTAGATTACCTCCGATAGGATTAACTTGAACTCCTTGATTGTTCATTCTTCGCAAAGTTTGGTTCAACTCTGGATCATAAGGAGTAAGTGGTTCACCCCGGCTCCGTGTACTTGGCATACACTAGAGTCAGAACTTGAGATAGACAAAAATAAAAAGAACAAGTAAAATTAGGAAATATTTGACTAAAGTTCAATAATGTAGTTAAAATAAATCTAAAAGCCAAAATTCCCCGACAGCGGCGCCAAAATTTGATACGGTCAAATTACACCTCTTTTCAGAAGCATAACGATCGTTATCAAGTAAAGAACACAACTTGTAGGTTGGGGTCGATCCCACGAGGAAAATGGTTTAGACTTAACTTTAACCAACAATTATATTCGTTTAGTCAAATTACTTCCAGAAACAAGTAATTAAAGGGGGGATTTGTGAAATAAATGGTAAGAATTTAGTAAGTAATCAGTAAACAAAAGTCAATTTCGGTTGTTATCAAGATGAGAGAATTAACTAGGGTATACGTGTTCCCCACAAGC